>CAUYLG010035479.1:0-32383 GCA_963573385.1 Cacajao melanocephalus
GAGGAAGCCACAGCAGACGGAATAGCTGTCTTGAAAATGTGTCAGAAAGAATGCTTTTATCAGAAATAAAATGACTGTCCAAGAAAAGAAGAAAATGTCTTTAAGCCATTACCCAGAATGGTAACTCTTTCCCTGTGCATACCTGAAAATGTCAGACGTACGTTTCTACATTTGACATTTTAATAGATTGTATGACAAATGTTACAGGACAATTCTTGGAAAAGTCAAACACACCACATTATCTATAGTTTCCTTTTCTACTAAATTTTTAATTCCAAGAAAGTGATATGATAGGCTAGGAGGAGATTGGAAATCTGAATTCATATCAGATCCTAATGAAATCAATTTTAACTAAGTCGACAAATAGGAGTTTTTTATTATTTAATTAGCATATAAGTGGAAAGAGTTCATTAGCTTCACAACAGACACAATCAACAGTTAGGTAAAGCACTTTATTGTTGCAAAACTTTAGAATATTGGTCTTGCATGTTCTTGGCCTCCACGGCTACTTTATTAAAACTTGAAAATCTTCCTTGCTTCTTCTAAAGCTTTCGCATCCATGGGAGGCTTCCTTGGGCTGCCAGGTTGCAGAAACTTCTTCACCGTGGGCAGGTTGCTGATTCTGGTTTTCAGGGCCTGTAATTCACAAAGCACAGCCTCAGAGTGAAGCCAAGGGCTGATGCCACTATTAACATGACCTAGGGAATCTGAGCCCTCCTGCCAAAGACCAAGTGAGTCCCCTCCATCAGCACCAGCATGGAGGCAGAAACAGACACCCAGTGAGAAATGAAGATAAGAGGGAGAACATGTAGTTTGTTTTGTATCTTCCCCAAAGATGTCTAAGTTTTAATCAGTTCTGTCATCCCTATTTTTCTCCTTACATGTTACTCCTATAGATTTGTGGCTGTTGTATAAGACAAGAAAAAACAATGTGCCTGTAGATATCAACACAGATCAGTCTCTAAGCAGAAGTGTAAATATGGGGAAATGAGTTGGAAAGGAAAATATTATAGAAAATGTTAAAGACAAACCATGGGACCACCTTTTCTCAGTGAGGGATACAGGGTTGGGGCAGTGTTTTGGGAGAGCTGTGCAGAGAGGAACACAATGTCTGACAGCAGGAGCCAGAGCCCAGGAAGGAAACCAGATGGAAAGGGCCCTGCTCCGACAGACTCGGTGCAAGAAGACAAGGGCACATCTAGGATAAAGGGCATCACAGAGAATTCAGGAACAGAAACCTCAGTGAAATAGAAGGATAGGGAGAGATTCTGGGCCCTGGGTCCTTTCCATGATAAAAGGCAAAATACTCTTCAGGGTGTAGCATGCACCACAAATTTCCTTTCCATAACAGAAGCGTTTTCATTCCTCAAAACTGGAGCCTGGAAGCTCATTTTGGAGACCTGGGGGCACTGCAGGCCTGGAGAAGGCTGGGGTTAGAACATGGTCCGTCCCAGGGCCCACATACTAGATCCCAAGATGGGAGATGTGAGGCTGCCTCTCTGGGTAGTGAAATGGGTCACCTTCAGCAGAGGGAAGCTGGAGGTAAGGCTGGAGTCAAACTCTTCCACGTAGTAGAGAAGTTCCACCAGCAGAACGTCAGCTCGGCTCAGCTTGTTGCCAACAAGGTAGTCTTGTCCGTGGCTCTTTAAGACCTGGAGGTTTTGAGGAATCAGATCAGGAACACATGCACAGGACCCCTACTTCTTTCTAAGCCTCTTCACCCTGACTTTCCCCACCTCTGTCACCTTACTGCATGGATGCAGAGATCCAGAACTTTCTCCACATTATCTGAATGAGTGACAGAGTAAGAAGTGTGGCTCTGCTCACTCCTCCGTTGGAGCTCAAGCTATCATTTTTCTCTTCTCATTCCATGTCACTGTGGCATCTACATTACCCACCCAACTTGCCTCTTCCACATGGGCCAAGGGCTCAGCACCTGCCTCTGCATGTTCCGTCTGCACCAGGCCCTACAGCGCGCAGTCCTGACATTCACGATGTGGCTCCACACTCTGCTCTCTCCCTCTCCAATCTCCCTTGGGCAGCAACTCCACCTTCATGACAGCTCTCTTCCCCCAGGAGTAGGCTATTTCAGAGTCTTCATTTCTCCTTGTCCGCTTTCCTTATTCCCTGCTCTATCTCCCTGGGATCTGAAGTAAACCTGGGTGAACTTGAATTCATCATCTTTCTTACAGCATCGATTCTGACTCCTAACCTGCACTACGTTATAATCTGCAAGCTGAAGCATTTAGGGGTGAACTGCACTGATGTCTGCCACTGAAATTCATTTTACAAAATCTCCTCTGCATCCCACAGTCACTCTCCTTTTAAAAACTACCCATCCCTGAAACACTACAATATTCTCTGGTTGCGCAATTGGTCTCGTGTCTTCCTACACGTGGTGCCAGAATATTTTCTGAGGGATCACTTTCATCATGTTCGTCTTCAATCAAAGTCTGTGGTGTTCCATAGACTCAAAAGCAACCCCTAGTGTGGTTCAGAGCCTTCCACAGCCCACATTCTACTTATGAACATGAAATTTTGGTTGAACAGAAAATTCCATGTTGGGGTCTAGTAAATTAAGATTTTACTGGAAAATTACAGCTTGGGTATAACTGGTACAATTGTTCCTCCAAGTTTGTTTTCATAAAATCTCTTGAGAGTCAGAGTGCTGCATTGGTGTTCAAGAAGTCTCACTGAAAGTGAAGGTCAGTGTTGCCCAGGAATGCCTAGCCACTATTTTTCTACTGTCCTCTAAACTCAATGCCCCAAACCCTGAACACCTTAACGTACTTTTTCGAAGGCAGGCAAATAGCGATTTTTTGTTTTGTCTTTGATCAAGGCAATCTTGGCGTCTTTTTCCTCAGGTTTACATAAGGGCAGAAGAAGGAGCATTTCATACAAATCTGCCATACCTTCTGTATACATATCAATCCTGAAAGACAAAAACAACCAAACGGACAAATGCCTTTTACCTTAGATTTTATAGGTTTATAAAAACCTAAGAGAATAGAGTATCAGGTGTTGACGAAGTAATTCACTTCCAGTGGGTGCCGTTTATATTCTAGAGATTATACTCTGATTTAATACAGGTATATTAACATTTATTTTATAAAACAACCTATCGAGGTAGATATAGCTCTGACTTTTGTTACACATGTGATCTAATATAGGTAAAAAGAGCATCGGTGGTCACAATCATGAGAGAAATTGGTGGAATCCCTGCCAGTAACCACGGACGCTGTGCTGGGATTTATCATCTTTATTGTGGTTTGTTCTGTGCATAGACTTAGTGTGAGTCAAATGGCCAAAGACCTGCGTCCTGAGTAATCCTAAGAGAGTCCCTGGCACAGCCATCTCAGCCATGTTCCTCGTCCTCTCTCATCATTTTACACCTCCTAGGCCCGCTTCTATGCCCCATGTTAGCAGTTCCTCCGATTACTCCCATGAGATATAATTCCACAGCCCTCTCCGTGTGCTGTTGCCCAGCTCTAGCCATGTGTCCCTTTCCTGAGACCCCACCTAAAAGACTGTCTTCCTTGGTGAAATTCCCTTTACAGTTACAACCAGTGCAAACTTTTCCTCTTTTGTGTCAGACTGGGGTTTCACAATACTTTTTAAAACAACAGCTTTATTGATGTATATTCACATACTATAATTGCCACCTGTTAAGTTATACTATTGAGTGGTTTTTAGTGCATTCACAGAATTCTGCAAAAATCATCACAGTCTATTTCCAGAATAGTTTTTATCACCCTGATAAGGACATCTGTACCATTAGCAGTATTCGTCCCCAAGCCCCACTCCTTTAGCCCCAGGCAACCACTAATCTACTTTCTGCCTCTATGGATTTGAAATTCTGGACATTTCATATGAAAAGAATCCCATAATACATGGCTTTCTGTGTCTTGTTTCTTTTATGTAGCACCTTGTAGTATGCATCAGTACTTCATTCTTTTTCATGACCAAATATCATTTCATTGCGTGGCTAAGGCACATTTTTCTCCTCCATTTATTGATTGATGGATATTTGGGTTGTTTCCACTTTTTGAATACTGTGAATGTTGTTATTTGCATTATTCATTTATCGAAAAGATTTAGTGTGGACGTATTTTTGATTGTTTGGGGATATACCTATTAGAGGAACTGCTAGGTTGTTGGTAATATCATATTAAAGTTTTTGAGGAGTTACCAACAGTTCCATTCAGGATTTATTTGGAATCATGCAGTCTCATCACAACAGCAAGGAGACTCCTTGACTTCGCTGGTATGGAACAAATCTGGCTGCTTCGTCCTTCTATCATGTGTCAAGGTAATCACAGCATCCTGAGCACCAGCCTCTACTAGCCCTGCTCAGCTGTTCCAGCCCATATAATGGGCTGGTAATTTGGGTTCCGGGCCATCATTCTTGGAATTACTGGGACCTGAGATTCAGCTTCTTTGCAGCCTTCCCTACCCAGTCCTTCATCTACAGACTCCCAAACAGTCTATGCTTGTCCTAAGCTATTGGCTGGAGTGCAGCCTTTGAAGGCCTGAGCACCTGGAATCATGATTCCCGTCCTCCTCAGTTCATGGTTCATCGCTGTTTGGAAATTGCCATCAGGTGCCAGACCCATGGACTGCATCCTCTTCTAGAATCACCCTCGCCTGAACCCACCCCATGTTCACTGTTCCCTCATCTCCATGGGACTCTGCAATACTGCACCTCAGCATATACACCCAAGGCCCAGCTTGCTGCTGGTCACGATGCCCCTGCCATGGTCCCACCCACTCAAGGAAGGACCTAAATCACTCTATGCTCTCTGTTCATGGAAGAATAGAAAATATACCGTACAGGGCTCTCTCCTTTGTGTCTTTCCCATAGAGGTCGTATTTGGTGGCAATGTAGTTGAGAATGGCTCTGGTCTGCACCAGCTTCATCCCGTCAATCTCAACCATTGGCACTTGCTGGAACATCAAATACCCATCTTTGGAAAAGAAGGAAAAAGGGAGAGTTAAATATCTATGGACCCCTATGTTTCAGGATGAAAAAATGGTTGTGGAAATGACTAAATCTGTAAAATGAAGAAGGAATTATTGCCTGCTAAGATTTCACTTGAAACAACTTTTTAATATTATTTTTATTTTTTTGAGACAGAGTCTCACTCTGTTGCCCAGGCTGGAGTGGAGTGGTGTGATCTTAACTCACTGTAACCTCTGTCTCCCGGGTTCAAGCAATTCTCTTACCTCAGCCTCCCAACTAGCTGGGATTACAGGTGTCTGCCACCATACCTGGCTAACTTTTGTATTTTTGGTAGAGATATGGGGTCTCACCATGTTGGCCAAACTAGTCTCAAACTCCTGACCTCAAATGATCCACCTGCCTCAGCCTCCCAAAGTGCTGGGATTACAAGAATGAGCCACCGCACCTGGCCAAACAACAATTTTAAAAAGCTTCCTGTAGTTATTTTTCTTTAGAAGCTTCCTTTTACTTTTTATCCATTTATTTTACTTATGTTTTTATTTCCCCTCCAGACACGTAGTAGGACTCTTGTATTTTTTGTGTTGATTTATCTTCATGGATGTTTTAGGAAAACTTTGGGACAAGTTACAGTAGGACTAGCAACAAGATGCCATTTAAAACAGGAAGTTCCTAGAGTAAGTCTCATAGTGTTTGTGACATTTAAGGCAAGTTCTGAGAGGTTTTTATGTAAGGGTCACTTTCTCTGCTCTTCAAAGTCTGCAAAAATGCTACAATGTTACCTTGTCACACCGCTCCATGAAAGAAAAAACCTCAAGGCAATTGCCACATCTATTTCTCTTCCTTTCATCTAATGTACGTTCTTGCATGTCCTTGGATGGGAAGGGCTGTGTGGATCCCAAGCTGATGACTATAGCTCATTCACTGTGTCCCAAGCATGAAAACAGAGACAGGGCTTTCTCAGGGCACTGGAGATGGTTCCTCTAGCAAGTACTCTGAGAGGTCTGGTCCTTTTAGCCTGGAGAGAGTTGCCAGACCTGATCAAGGAGCCACATCCCTTCCATATTAGCCACTTTCTCCCTCTCCACCGTGCCCTAATACCAACCCTCCCCCCCCCCCCACACAGGCATTGCTGGCTGCCCAAAACTCCCTTCTACTAGATACCCTCATCAAAGGCACTTAGAGATTGATCTTACCATTTCTTAACTTGTCCAGTTCTTCTGGAGATTTTATTAATTTCTCTTCAAACTAGAAGCAGAAACAGTAAATGGGTTCTTGTTAGTTATTATATTATAGACTTGTGATCTTGAATGGCCCCTATCTGGTGCATCATTTGGAGAATATAAGATTTCTCAGTTTGGCAGGGTACACAGAAGGGGCTGTTCATGGCCATTTGGAAATTTAAACCTGCTTTATTGAGAAGAATGCATGGGTCACAGCACACAGCTGCTCAATCTTCTAGTTCACTTCACCTCCCCCCTAATATCATGAAGGTCTATGATTACGTCATGTTTTGAGCAGGGATGTCACTGGAGAAAACGAATGTGCAGTTCTCCTAGTTATGGTGTTGTCATATCTCAGGAAAGCCTGTGTCTCCAGATGAGATCAGACCACAACCTTGTGTGTCCCCAGCATGGGGTATGCCATGGGCTAATAGCCAACAAAGATTCTGCCACCAAGGAGCCTCTGCTGTAATTTATATCACCCCACTTTTCAGGAACCCTGCTAAGGGTGAAATAGGTTGCCAGCTGTTGGACAGCTTTAACACTTGTAACTCTAATTTCCTCTTCTGAAGTACATGGGACACAATAGGGTAAAATTCTCAATTTAATAAAGGAATTAGAGTCTCACACTAACATTATTTTTAATTAAAACCTCTGGTTTCTGATGTGGTATTCTGTGTTCAATATCGCCATTTTCATGTACTGGCTTCCTGACTTTGGACATGTTACCGAATTTCTCTGTATCTGAGTATGCTAATCTAGGAAATGGGTATACTTATGGTACCTATGGTATAGGTTGATATCAAGATTAAATTACAAGGTCACACGAAACACTTAGAAAAGTAACAGGTGTATAGTAACTGCTCATTAAATAGAAGCTATCCTTAGAATTTTGAGATATAGTTGGCTATTTCATCATATAATCCCTTAAAAAATCTAAATCAATCAAATATTGATGAAACTATACTTTGTTCTAGATCTACATCCAGGAACTTAAACCTTGGAGTAAATTACACCTTGTTCTGAGACAAGCCACTTTGGTGGAAATGGCAGCCAGCAACGAGGATGTCTCAATCTGATCAGAAGGTATGAGTGGATGCAGGTATTTAATATAAATACGAAAATCAGTTATTATGTAATGATGTAGTTGACTTAAATAGGCAGAATCCATCAAACAAAAAGTCTAATCAAAAGTTATTAAGACTTTCTGGATTTCAATGTTGACATAATCTGGTTCCAGTCTTGTCTCTGCCTCGAATTATCTGTGTGATCTAGGAATTATCACTTAAAATCTTTAAGCCTTAGATTCCCTATCTGCAATATGGAAATAGAATATTTTCTTAAGTGGAATATTCAAGTGTTTCAAAATGCACAATACAGGGCCTGACCCACATATATAAAGTAATAAATAGTAGTGGTGTTTGCAGTGGCTAATTATACTTTAATGGAGTTCTTTATGATGAAAGGTCAGGAATTTGGGAGTTTCTAGCTTGCTCCATGGAACAGATTTTGTTGTGGATCTATACTCACACTGCACCAGGATCTAGGGACCATGGGAGGTGTGTGCCAGAAATTAATAAAGCATCCAGTTCAGCACAAACCTAAGGAAAGGTGGGTGGTCCTGGCAGGAGGGTGGCTGAGGTGAGGTGGGGCTGGCAAGTGGGATGGGCTTGTGAGGCTGAGGACTGGGTTGTGATCATCAGCCTTAGGGCACTGAGACCCCAGAAGCCTCAGCAAGGTGTGCAGTCAGCCCTGCCCCCGCCTTCAGTCAGACTGGATGAAGAGCAGGATCCTGGGTTGCTCCCAGCCTGGCCCCTCCCTCCCTCCTGGTGAACTCTTCCTGCCCAGGCTCCGAACACATCCCTGAGCTGCAGAGCTGATGTCTGGGTGACAGTGAGACGGGGTATTCATTTGCACAAAGAAAACAACCTGGAATGGCAGTGTGTGGATTTCTTGTGTGCTTGTTTCTTCATAGGTTTGAGAAAGGTGAGGCTAAAGTCCCAAGCCCTCGTGAAGCAATTGAGAAAGTGCTATCCCAAGGCTCAGGTCCACACGGCGCTGGGAGGCTGAAGGCGAGCGCTAGAAGTTCCCGTCACAGGGCGCCGCCTCACCTGAAACCCTTCTTTTCTGCTGCCACCCGAGGGACAAGATCTTCTGAGTCTGTCCGAGACTCAGGAAAACCCTCAGGCAGTAACTAAGGGGCTCTGGTCTGCACTGGGAAGTGTTTTTCTCAATGACACCTCTAGAGGGCAGCACTCAGTGGAGTCCAACAGACACCTCCCAGCATTTCCTGCTCAGACACTGGGAGGATGGCCTGGTAACACTGGGGAATGCTTGGGTGTGCTCCTAGAAGCCTCCACCCCTCATTTTAACCACGTGTTTACTTGTCTGCATTCTCATAGACTTGTAGGCTCCCCAGGGAAGGTACTGTGTCTGTCTTGTTCACTGTCTACCTCCATGACCTAGTGCAGAACCTGGAATTAATAAGTGCTCAACCAAATAATTGCTGTGAATGTAGTCAATCTTTAAGAGGTAGTTCGTTACAATCCAATCTCTTCTGCCTCTCATTTGTAGTTTGCATTTTACCTCTAATTACAACCATTTTTAATATTATGCATTTTTATTGTTTCATTGTGGAAATTATGAACAGGAATAAAAGTAAACCAAAAAACGTAATGATTCTACTTATACTTCTCACCTAGAATCAATAATTATCAACCGAAACTGACGTAGGTTTACATCTCCTCTTGTAATACTTTCAAGGAAATCCCAGATCCATATGATTAATTCTTAATTACTTCCATGTGTTTTTCTAAAACATATTACCTATTCTGAAGGTGGCCATAGCACATTATCACACATGAAATATTAACAGTAATTCTTTCATATCATAAAATATTCAATCAATTTTCATGTTTCTAAATGTTGTATAAATGCCATAAATTACTTTTTACAGTTTGTTTAAATTCTAATCCACTTAAGTTCTACACTTTGTGATTAGTTTCTTAAATGTATTTTAATATTTAGGCTCTTAGATGAGAAGAAATTTTAACAATTACTAGGTCAAATCTGTTCATCTTTTTCTTAATGATAGTCCATTTTTATTTAAGCCACAATGCTTCAGTAAATAATCATCTCATAGTTTCTGTGGGAGAAGTATGTGATAATGTGCTTTTAAATCCAACTTCAGATGATCTAACTCAGAACCTACCTCTACTCCAGCTGCAGCCAGGAGCCACCGGATGGACTCCATTCTGCCCCGTGCATTGAAGTAGTGGAGCTTGGGCTTCTCTGCCATGATAGCAGTCTCCTGGAGGTTTTTCTAAGCCTGCATGAATGAATGAATGAATGAATGAATGAATGAATAATGGAAACCATAGAATCAAAAATGTGCTTTAGGATGTATGGTTGAGAACCACCAACAATGCTGAAGAAGCATCTGCCTTCTTTATGACTGGGGTGGACGAGTTCCTGGAATGTTTTGTTGGCCCAAATTGTTACCCATCAGTGGCCACCCTCAGATTCCAGCAAACCCCAGTCTCACATGCCCATTGGCTAAATGTGACCATTCTCACCATGCTAAGAGGTGAGAGTATGTGGTAATAATACATGTATAGAAGTTAATGGGAAGAGGAAGAATTCAAGAACTGATATTTATTGAAAACTTCCTAATGATCCTTCCTCAATGCTAGTCTCTTTCAGTATTTTATATCTTTAACCCTTCTTATAGCCCTATGAAATGGTGGTTATCTCCATTTTTTAGTTAATGAAATGGAACATCAGAGAAATGCAGTGTTCACAGTCACACTCCAGTTGGTGATGGACATGAGTATCTACACCCAGGACTAAAATGAAGGCACACCCGGAAGCCACCCAGGTGAAGGCCCTGGGAACCCATGAACTGGCCGTAAAACCAGAGGATGTCACGACAGGGAGGACTGGGAGGAAGCTAAGTCACTCTTCAGCTCTTTGGCTGTGAGACTGCATTTAATCAAAAGCAGAAATTAGGCTTCAGACTTGTTTCACTGTAGCTAGATGATCCAAATTCTTGCAACAGACAGAGAATGCTAGTCCCTTGCTGCTTTTGGCATTCTGTATTCTAACTCTTTGGGGTGCATTTTGTTTTATAACCTGGAAAAAGAGATGCTGCATTAACTTTGCAAGTTATGGAAGCTGCTAGCATTTGTTCAGCGTCAGTCACGCACTGGTCATTCTTCTAAACTTCTCTTCATTTTATCCTACAAAAATCACCTCAGATGAATGCGGTTGTTATTCTTATTTTACAGCTGGGGATCCCGTAAGTTGCTCAGAGTAAGTACTGGATCTGGGATTCAGACTCACTGCTCTTAAAAACCAAATACTGAGTCTTATTTTCTATGCTAGTGTTTCTCAAATATGCATGGTAATCTTTCAGCAGATTGTGAAATCCCACTACTTTTAAAAATAAAATAGAAAGTAATAGAAAATATCAGTGAGCATGACACGTTGAAGGATAAGTAATGTTTCATGAGTTTTTAGTTTCAGTTATTTGTATGTTGTGTGTATGGTGGTTTGCATGTGTGCATGCTCACTCGGTCACTGTAAATGCTTAGAGATAAATGTATTGAGGCTCATCAGTGAAGTTTGATAGCCCTTGCTCTATCCCAGGCTGCTTGGGAGGTGGAACACAGCAGAGTGTCAGAGAATGGAAACCAGTGGCTGCAGGGATGAAGGCAACTAATTGTATCATGAACGTGAATGGAAACACAGAGGACTCGCTGAAAGCAGGAGTTCCACTGCCAGCACTTAGGAACAGTTGCATTTTCTCTCCAAACGCCCAGCTCTGTTATTAAACATTAAGATTCTTCTTGCAACGTTTTATGGTTGTTGAGTTTGGAAAAAAATGTACTTGCCTTTAACAACCAATGTATTTCTTTTTTTTTTTTTTTTTAAGATGGAGTTTTGCTCTTTTTGCCCAGGCTGGAGTGCAATGGCGTGACCTCAGTTCACTGCAACCTCAGCCTCCCAGGTTCAAGTAATTCTGCCTCAGCCTCCCAAGTAGCTGGGATTACAGGCACGTACCACCACACCCAGCTAATTTTGTATTTTTTGTAGAGACAGGGTTTCAGCATGTTGGCCAGGCTTGTCTCGAACGCTTTACCTCTGGTGATCCACTTTACTCAGCCTCCCAAAATGCTGGGATTACAGGCATGAGCCACCGCACCTGGCCTCAACTAATTTCTGAAAAAGTGTGTATGACTTAAATTTAGGCATCAAAATCTTTTAAATGTCTGCATTTTAAAATATGGGAGTCAGTAGTTTTACCTTTGGAAAGTAAAGAATTCTTTGAAATTGTACTGAATCGGCTCACTTGTTTTGCAATTAGATATTTTGACATGGTACTTTCCTAACTTGGGAAATGGAAGTAGCATGATTCAGCAGAATAAAAGGGAGAGTGAAGCTCACACAGACAGTGGGGTGTGCTCCCTTAGTTATTGACTGAGGATCAGGTTTCAAAAGGAAATAAATGTTTATCTTGCATAACATTTTATCACAACACTCCTGCTAATAACTACCATTTTACCTTCTCAATATGAGAGTTCTCATAGGGCATGTTAAGACTTGGGCAAAGGTTACTGTTGAGCTTTGTTGGGTAAACAGAAAATGAGAACCAGAGAGCTCAAGGATTTGCCACGGGTCGTACAAACATGCTGCTCATTCATGTCAGTATCTAGGGAGTGTGTCTACCTTCTGCAACAACCCTGGGAAATGGCTCCTAATATCCAAATTAAAAATGGGCACACAGAGGTTCAGAGAGCTGCAGCACCTGTCCCACGCTGCACACTTGGTGAGTACTGGGTCAGGCTGAACTGCTTCTGATCGCAGGTCCAGAGCTTTTCCACTCAAGCCTGTAAGCTGGCTCTGCTCCTGTCTGAGAAGTTGTTTTACATTTTTCTATCTAGAGTCCATTAGCCAACTAACTATTGAAAGGTGAGGGCGAGAGAGGAACATCTAATTCCTGAGTTCTTTCTGTTAGCAACTTTACAGGAGCTTACTTGGAAGAAAAAATTAATAAAAGTGTGCCTTTCTCTACTTTGACAACCTAAACACCAGAGTGAGCTGAGGACTAGTATAACTGTATTTCCATCCATTTAAAAAATGGGTTTGTTTTGAAAGGAATATAAGCTATGATAATTCCAGGAGGAAATTAAAGGAGTTACGTCTCTGAGGTGGTCCCGATTACTCTGTTTCTTATCAAAGAGAAGGGAGAATGAGATAAACCATGACTCTTTTCATTATGAGGTACATAAACGCAGTAGGTTGTTTAATCTCTGAGTGTCAATTTTCTCTTCTTAGAATAGAGGTAGTTATTTCTACTTTTGAGGGTTGTTGAGAAAGTTAAATGAGATAATGTATAAAAAATTCGTAGTAGGCGCTCAGCAATGGATGTTGGCTCTTGTCCCAGAGCTTGGCAGATGGGTGAGTCTCTGGACACAGTGAGGAGCACATGAAATCTCTTTCTTTGATCTATCTATCCATCAATTATTTTACCTATGAACAATCTCTGTATATGTATCTATTTATAATCTCTGTCTACCCATCCACGTATGTATTATTTTATCTATCATTCTATGCATCTATCTATAATCTGTCTGTCTCTTCACCGTCTATAATCTATCTTGTATCCATCTCTCTAGTTCTTTATATTTTGTCCATAGAACTCTAGCAGAAATAATATTTTATATGAATCCAGACTTGTATTAAACCTGTCATATGGTGGCTCTGTGTCTCTTTCTCTCTCTCTTTGCTTTTTAGCTCTTGTACAGAGGTTAATGATATTCACTAACCAGTCCACCTGGATTAACAACAAATTTTCAGTGACTTTCCAAGCAGTGGGGCACATCCGTAACATAGCCTTGCTGAGCCCCATGAAGTTATATAGGGAGAAGGGGCTACAAATCCGATAGGTAGAGGCCAGGGGTGCCTAGAAACTTCCTAGGGTGGGCAGGACATCTCTCCATTCAGAGAATTACGCAGTTCAAAGGGCATCAACAGCCAGAGACTCTTTCTTAGCTATTCTCTAATTTGCCATGAGTTGGTAGAACTCCAGAGTCAGACTATGACTTGGTGTCAAGCTAATTAGTGGCAAAGTCTCAACTAGAATCTAGTTCTCCTGACATTCAAACTAATTTATTCTAATTGTAATAAACCTTAGTTTTGAATTTTCACAGACAATATAGTATTACAGTATCACAATTTACAATAATTGTGTGTTGACTACTTCTACAGAGAAATAAATTTTCACATACATTGCCACTTCTTCGGGCACTGATTATTCTCAGATTGTTTAAATACTACCATTTCTTTTTTCTCCTCATCTCATTGTTTCCCATACCATTAAATTCTGAGGCCCTGGTTTTCTAAATTCTTCGTTTTTACATTTCTCTAAAGATGTATCCAACAGAAAAGAAATAAACAATTCTTGAACTATCACCGAAACACACCAAGACGGCACAATATGAGTAAAAACAGAATTTTTCTTGTGCTAAAAACACATATTAGCATATTTTTCTAGGAGGCTACAGAGAAGGGTGTGAGGCAATGTAGGGAGATTTGTAAGATCAGTACTTACTTTGTTAAAGGCTGTCCACCCTCGTGGCTTGGCTCCACAACTGAATTCCAGGTCCTAATGTATTTATAAGCTCATTGTTCCTTTCAATAGTTCCCTCCCACTGAAAGAAGAAGGGTCACATTAGGGAAAAGCCAGTCCCACACACATTACATGGCCAAAGGGCCACCTACTGGATTCTAAGACATGAGGCAAGTGATCTGCTTATCAGAGGATAACTGGTTAATATGTTCCTTTTCAAGGTTGGCAATTAAAGTTTAAACAATACGTTTCACCCGGATTTTGCTCTCTTTGCAAGTCAGCGGAAACTGGATTTTTAAATGTTTTTTTTTTTTCATGAGTTGGATGCAAGGATTAGGGCAACTGAAAAACCTCTAATGTGAGCATAGCTGGGAGGAGATGTCTTTGAAGGGCAAGCTGATGGCACTCTTTTCTTACTGGGTTGCCAAATAAACTACAGGACATCCACATAAATGTGAATTTCAGGCAAACAATCCATTTTTTAGTGATAACTATGTTCTAAACATGGTATGAAACATGATTATACTGAAATATTATTTATTGTTTATCTGAAATTCACATTTAGATGGGTGTCCTGTATTTTATCTGCCAAATCCGGAAATCCTCTTTGCATATGCTTTCCTCTTTGCGTCACTCAAATTGCCTGTCATATAACAAATCTGAAAGTACCCGTCACCTGGATTCATCAATTGCAAATCACTTTTCTTCATCCATACCACGTAGGGGGTTATGTCGGCCCCCAAGAAAGATAGGCCCATATAGAAATCCCTAGATCCTGTGAGTGTGTTCTTATATGGAAAAGGCTTTTTGCAGAGCAGCTGTCATGAAGTAAGAGAACTGGAGATGGGATCATCTTGGTATATCTGGATAGGCTCTGAGTCCAGTGAAAATTGTCCTCACAGCAGAGAGAAGACACAACACACAGAGGGTGAGGTGCTGGAAGACAGAAGCAGAAATCAGAGTGATATGGCCATGATCCAGGAAAACCCAGAAATGTCAACAGCCCCCCAGAAGCTAGAAGACGCAGGGAAAGATTCCTGGAAATCACTCCTAATCCAAGCACTCTGGGCACATTGACACACCAGGGAAAAATGATTTTGCATGCAGTTACTTGTATGTAATTCACAGATACCATCTGTATCTTGGCAGCCCAGGGCTGAGTGGCACTGAGGGAACTGAGGGAACTGAGGGAAGGCTCATGCTCAGGGCCCCACAGAGCTTTAAGGAGCAGAGTGAGGATGAGCCAGGAGCACACGCACTGTGAGGGACAGCAGAGTGGCCTGAGAGCAGAGGACGGGTCTGCTTGCTCTTCAGTATTTCCTCACCTCCCAGAAAACTGAGGAATCTACAGCAGACAGAATGGTTGTTTGCAAATGCATAAGAAAAAATGTTTTCATCAGAAATAAAGTGGATGTCAAGGAAAAAAAGAAAATTTCATTTTGCCATTACCCAGAATGGTAACTCTTTTCTTGTGCAGAATGTCAGAAGTAAATTTTACACCTTACTTTTTTTTTTAATTTCTATGCTTGTATGACAAGTGTTACAGGACAATTCTTGAAAAAGCCAAACAAACCACATAATCTACATTTTGCTTTTTTACTAAATTTTTAATTCCAAGAAAATTTAGGGGGAGATTGGAAATCTGATTTCATATCAGATCCTACCGAAAAGAAATCAATTTTAACTAAATCTGGTCATAGGCATTTTACTATGTAATTAGCATATAATTTTAAAAAGGTTTATTCACTTCACAATAGCCACAATCAACATTTAGATAGAACAATTTAGTGTTGCAAAACTTGAGAATATTGGTCTTGCCTGTTCTTGGCATCTGTGCCTGCTTTATCAAACCTTGAAAATCTTCCTTGCTTTTAAACCTTTTGCATCTATGGGAAGCTTCCTCGGGCTGCCAGGTTGCAGAAACTTCTTCACTGAGGGGAGGTTGCTGATTCTGGTTTTTAGGGCTTGCAATGCACAAAGCACAGCTTCAGAGTGAAGTCAAGGGCTGACACCACCATTAACACAACCCAGGGAATCTAAGCCCTCCTACACAAAGACCAACTGAGTCCCCTCCATCAGCACCAGCGTGGAGGCAGAAACAGACACCAAGTGAGAAATGAAGAGAAGAGCAAGAACATGTAGCTCTCTAGCATTTTCCCAAACAATGTCTTTAAGACTTTATTCAGTTCAGTCTTCCTACCCTCTTTCTTACACATTAATCTGTAGGTTCATGGCTCTTGTACCAGACAAGAAAGAACAATGAGGCTGTGGATATGAGCACAATCAGTCTGTGAGCAGAAGTGAAGATATGGGAAAACTGCATCAGAAATGAAAATCAAAAGTGTTGAAGAATGGGGCCACTTTTTCCCATAGAGAGATACAGGGTTGGGGCAGTGTGCTGGGAGAGCTGTGCAGAGAGGAACACAATTATCTGACAGCAGGAGCCAGAGACCCAGGAAGGAACCAGATGGAAAGGGCCCCGCTCAGACACACTTGGTGTGGGAAGAGAAGGGCATATTGGAATAAAGGGCATCACAGCGAACTCAGGAACAGAAACCACAGTGAAATAGATGGATGAAGAGAGATGCTGGGCCCTGGGCCCTTGGCATTACAAAAGGCAAAATATTCTTCTTGGGGTAGCATGCACATCAGATTTCCTTGGCATAACAGGAAGGCATTTCCATGACTCAGAATCAGGAACTGGAAGCTCATTTTGGACACCTGGGGGACACTGAAGACCTGGAGAAGGCTGGAGTCAGAATGGGACCAGTCCAAGGGCCCAGATACTAGATCCCAAGATGGGAGATAAGGGGCTGCCTCTTGAGGACTGGGAAATAGTTCACCTTCAGCCCAGGGAAGTTGGAGATGAGGCTGGGATCAAGCTCTTCCACATGGTATAGAAGTTCTACCAGGTGAATGTCAGCCCGGCTCAGCTTACTGCCAATGAGGTAGTCTTGTCCATGGCTCTTAAACACCTGGAGAATTCAAGGAATCAGATCAGGAACACATGTGCAGTCAGGCTGGGGCCCCTGCTTCTCCCTGAGTTTGTCCAGCTGGACTCTCCCTCTCCCACCTCTGCTGCCTCACTGGGCAGATGCGAAGATCCAGACCTTTCTTCCTGTTCCCTGATTCAGTGAGAGAGTGAGAAGTGTGGCTCTGCTCACTCCTTGGTTGGAGCCCAGGCTCCTATTTTCTCCTCATTCCACATCACAGTGGCATCCACACCATCCACCCAGCTTGCGTCTTCCGCATGGGCCAGGGGCTTCTCCCCTGCTGCCGCATGTTCTGTCTGCCCCAGGCCCTACCGTGTGTAGCCCTGGCGTTCAGTGCTTCTGCACTGTACATCTCTCTCCAGTCTCGCTTGGGCAGCAACTCCACCTTCCTGACAGCAGTCTTCCCCCAGGAGTGGACTATTTCAGAATCCTCATTTCTCCTCGTCTGCTCTCCTCGTTTCCTGCTCTGGGATCTGAAATAAACCTGGGTGAACTTGAATTCATCCTCTTTCTTGCAATGTTGGCTCTCACTGCTTTCACCATATTGTAATCTGCATGCCACTGTGTCCCAGGGTGAACTGCAAAGATGTCTGCAACTTACTTTGAAATGCAAAAAAAAAAATGATGTGTTTGGTTGTGGCAGACAGGGGTGGAGTGACTGACATGTGATAAAGCAAAGAGAAAATGTTAATTTTGCTCTTTAGATCCTTGGTGTATATATGTTAATAAAACATTTCTTTGAACTACACTGGATGCATAATTTTTTCATAATAAAATCTTTGAGTGATATGTGCTATTTATTAAAATATCTCAGTATATTGATGTCATAAATAATAAAAACAGAAAACATATGGCACCATTGATTTAAGATAATATTTTGGCAAATACACTTTCAGACCTTGTATACATACGGAAGTATGGATAATTACTTGGTACACAAATAAAACACAATTTCAATGTTATATTTTAATATACATTGTTCAAATCGACATATCATGGGGTCTTTGGTAGAACTTGTAGAATTCTGATTCACAGTCTATTTTTATATCACACCTTGAGAGTCAGATGCTCCATTAACGTCAAGGAAGGCTTTTTGAAGTGAAGGTCAATGCCCCACAAATGCACAGGCACGATTTTTCTGTTGCCTTATGTCATGGACTGAATGTTTATGTTTCTCAAAAATTCATATGTTGAGATTCTGACCCCCAATGTGATGCAGTTAGTAGGTGGGGCCTTCAGGAGATGATTAAATCGTGGGAGCGCTCATGAATGACATTTGTCCCCTTATAAAAGGGACCTTAGAGAGCTCCCTTGGCTTGTTTGTCATGTGAGGACACAGCCAGAGATTGGCTGTCTATGAACCAAGGAACAGGTGCTGCCCAGATACTGAATCTGCTGGCACATTGATCCTGTACTTCCCAGCCTGCAGAGCTGTGACATATAAGCATCTGTTCTTCAAGCTACCCAGTCTATGGGGTTTTTGTTATAGCAGCCAAACTGCTAAGAAACCCTCTAAACTCTTAGTGCCCTTAAAGACCGAACAGCTTCTATCATGACCTTAACAACAGTCAGTCAAACACACCTGCATTTGGTCAATAACTGCCAGCTTCCCTAATTTTTGCCTCCACTTTCAATTTATGACCAACCGCAGAAAGCAAAATATGGATCTCTGACCAATCACATAGGAATCCGCGTTTCTCGTCAGCCGGCTTACAGCATCTTCATGCCAACAACCTGCAGTCTCGGTGTAAGTTTCTCCACCATAAATCTCTCAGGCTTTCCAGCCTGCCTCTGAATCTCTGGCAATTGCAAGTGATGGTGGCCGACTTCCTTACTGTGGCAAGCTCGAAATAAACACCTTTTGCTTATTCTCACTTGGGTTGTCTTCATTCACTTTCACAATTTTTCTGGAGGTTCCAACAAGACCTGGTCTATGTTGCCCATTGCCATGGACCCCAGCCGTCAACCAGGGGCAGTCTCCACAAAGGCTCCTTGTGCCTTGTGGCAAGTCAGCACCTGGGCTGAACTCTGTTCTCTTTGCATTGAGCTCTTTCACTTTTATTCTCAGTTTGGACCCGGGTTTTGTATTGATTCCCATCTGCTTAGCATCCTTGAGAGAACCAGGCCTTTTTTGCCTGTTTGTTTCTTTTCGTTCTTTTGTGGTACTGCTTTGTGTCATATGGAGAAATGCTATTTATCATAAAAGAAGCAGCCCATAGGCATAGGCCCAGAAGCCTGTTTTTCAAGACAGTCTCACAGTGCGTTGAGTTTGAGGTTCTCACTGGACCTCTGTCTATGTGTACAAACTTTGCTCTGGGTCATCCATAAAACTAAATGAAGTTCTTCTCTCTTGATTTTTGTTCTTGTTCTTTGAACTTGGCAGTGATCCAGACAGAAGATTACAGTTTCCTCTTGGGGCAGAGTAATGACTGTGACTTTAGGTTTTCTTTATTCTAGTTAGGTGGTAATCCACATAGCTGCGTGAAAAATTCTCTTTTGTAGTTTGGAGGCTCAAATCATGTGGCCACAGAAAAGATAAAGACATGCCTAGGATGAGATATGGGGAAGGGGAATGGAGCTTCCATGCCTTCCCCGGATGTCCCACCCTCCAAGAAGCTCCATGTGTTCAGGTATACAGATGCTCCCAGGTACCGTTTCAAAGACAGGAAAATAATGACTTCTTGTTCTCTCTTTGATCAAAGCAAGCTTTGCATCTTTTTCCTCAGGTGGATGTAATGCATAATGAAGAACCTTTTCACTCAAACCTGCCTTACCTTCTACATATATCCTTCTACATGCATTCTGAAAGACAAAAATAACCAAACTGCCAAAATGCCTTTTGCCTTAGATTTTATGGTTTAAACACCTGAGAGAGTAGAGCATCAGATGGTGGCAAAGTCATTCAGCTCCAGTGGGTGCTTTTTATGTGCCAGTCATGCTATGGTTTTTACATATATATTACATTTATTTTTCAGGATATTTTCCTGGGGTAGATATATATATCCAAAATGTTTGTCCTATACATGACTAAATACGGGTACAGAGAACATCAGCATCGGTGATCTGTCTAGAGTCACAGTCATGAGACAAATGAGTGAAATCACTGCAGGTAACCACTAATGCTACAAATAGGGTTTGCTCTCTTCACTGTGGTTTGTTCTATGCATGAGCTTAGCAAGATTCATACGGCTAAAGACCTGCCATTCAAGTAATCCCAAGGCAGAGTCCCTGGAACAGCCATCTCTAACATTCCTGTCCCCCTTTCTCATCACACTACACATCACAGGCTCATTTTTGTGCCCAATATTAGAAGTTCTAAAAAAATTAAAAATAATAAATAGGAAATAAGGCGTATCTCTAAAAGCTACCTATAAAGATATATACTTTTAAGCGAGCTAGTAATTAAAAAAAAAAAAAAAGGAAGAAGCAGCTCTCCCAATGATTTTCTAATCACCTGGGAAAGCGGTAGCATTCTTTGGCAGTCGTTCCCCTTAGCTCCCTCCATCCAGCCCCTCAGAACAACTGATTTACTTTCTGGATTTGAACGGTCTGGATAGTTCCTTCCCAGGCTCTAAACACATCCCCGAGCTGCAGAGCTGACGTCTGAGTGACAGTGAAACAGGGTATTCATTTGTAAACAACAACAACCACCTGGAATGGCAGTATTTGAATTCTTGTGTGCTTGTTTCTTCATAGGATTGAAAAAGGGTAAGGCTAAAGTCCCAAGCCCTCGTGAAGCAATGGAGAAAGTGCAGTCCATATGGAGCCGTGAGGTTGAAGGGGCTCACTGGAAGTTCCCTTCACAGGCTGCCACCTCACCTGAAACCCTCCTTTTCCGCTGCCATCCAAGGGGCAAGATCTCCTGAGTTTGTCCATGACTCACTCCCCAGGAAAATCCTCAGGCCGTGACAAAGGGTCTCTGGTCTGCGCTGGGAAGTGTTTTTCTCAGTCACACCTCTAGAGGGCAGCACTCAGTGGAGTTCGACAGACACCTCCCAGCATTTCCTCTCAGACACTGGATGACCTGGTAACACTGGGGAATGCTGGGTGTGCTCCTAGAAGCTCCTGATTTTAATCACCTGTTTACTTGTCTCCATTCTTATAGATATGTACGCTACTCGAGGGCAGGAACTGTCTTGTTCACTGTCTACCCTCAGAACCTCACACAGAATCTGGCACTTAGTAGGTACACAACAAGATAATCAATCATTGAATTAATATACTGAGTCTTTTAACAGGTGAGTATGCATTTCCACTTTACATTTGCTTTCTAATATTATGCCTTTTCGTCTTCTTATTGTATAAATTTCTAACATGTATATAAATAACACAAAAGTATAATGACCTTTCTTGTGTTCCTCACATAGAACCAATAATTACCAATGTTAGTGAAGAGTGAAATGCTGTAAAATATTTGAAGAGATTTATTCTAAGCCAAATATGAGTGACCAATGGCCCATGATACAGCCCTCAGGAGATTCTGAGGACGTGTTCTCAAGGTGGTTGGGATATAGCTGAATTTTAGGGAGACATGCAGGTGTACATTGAAATATATATATACAGAAAGGCATGACAACTGGAGGTGTGGGCTTCTAGGTTATGTGTAGATTTAAATATTTTCTGATTGGCAGTTGATTGAGAGTTATTATCTAAAGACTTGGGATCAACAGAAAAGAATATCTGGGTTAGTATAATAAGGGAGTGTGGAGACCAAAGTTTTATCATGCAGGTGAAGCATCTAGGTAGCAGGCTTCGGAGAATATAAATTGTATTAGGTTGGTGCAAAAGTAATTGCGATTTTTGCCATTGAAAGTAATGTTTCTTATCAGGCTTAGAGTCTGTTCTATCAGTAATTCCAAAAGAGAGGAGGGCACATCCAACTCCCCACTTCCCATCATGGCCTAAATTGGTTTTTCATGTTGACTTAGTCCATTCAGATGGTTGGGGCCGGGGAGGAGGCTTAGAATTTTATATTTGGCTTACACCAACTAAAGCCAATGTGTTTTCACGTACATGCTCACTCACTTCCTCCTTCTTATAATAATGTGAGGAAATCCCAGATACCATATACCTTATTCTTAGTTACCCCAATGTGTTTCCCTAAAATGGAAGAACGATTTTAAGTGTAGCCATAGTACATTATCACACACAAAACATTAACAATAATTTTTTCATGACATCAAATATTCAATCAATGTCCATGTTTCAAACTGTTACATAAATGCCATAAATTATTTTTTATAATTTGTTTAAATCCAAGTTCAGTGAAGATCCACACATTCTGATTAATTTCTTTAATGTATCTTAATGCTTATGAGAATATTTTAACAATTTACTAGATCAATTCATCATCTCTTTCTAATAACCGGTAATTTTCATTTAAGGTACAACACTTGACAAGTCATTTAGTAAGAAACATCTTATAGTTTCTGAGGGAAAAGTATCTGGTAAGGTCAATTTTAGATCCAACTTAAGATGACCTCTCAGAACCTGCTTGCAGAACTCCCGTTGCAGCCAGGAGTCACTGGATGGACTTCATTCTGCCCTATCCATTGTGGTAGTAGAGCTTGGGTTTTCCACCATGATAGCCAACTCCTGGAGTTTTCTCTAAGCCTGAATGAATGAATGAAATGAATGAATGTCATATCTCTAATTCTTCCGAGTCCCATGAAATGCCTATTATTATCTCCATTTTTTAGTTAATGAAATGGAACATTAGATAAGTGAAATGATATCCACAATCACACTCTAGGTGGTGATGAACTTGAAAATCCACACCCAGGACTAAAATAAAGGCAGGCCTGGAACCCACCCAGGTGAAGGCCCTGGGAACCCAGTAAGTGGCCAAGAAACCAGAGGATGTCATGACAGGGAGGACCAGTAAGAAGCAAAGTCACTCTTCAGCTCTTTGGGTATTAGGCTACTGATATGGTTTGGCTTTGTGTCCTACCCAAATATCATCTTAAATTGAAGTCTCCATAATCCCCATGGTGGGAGGTGATTGGATCATGGAGGTGGTTTCCCCCATACTGTTCTCCTGATAGTGAGGAGTTCTTACAACATCTGTTGGTTTTATAAATGGCAGTTCCCCCTTCTCTCTATCTCTCTCTCTCCTGCTGCCTTGTGAAGAAGATGCCTGCTTCCCCTTCACCTTCTGCCATGATTCTAAGTTTCCTGAAACCTCCCCAGCCATGCAGAACTGTGAGTCAATTAAACTTTTTTCCTCTATAAATTACTCAGGCTCAGGGAAGTTCTTTATAGCAGTATGAAAATGTACTAATATAGCAATGTTGGATCAAAGGGAGAAATAGAACATCGGACTTGCTTAACTGTAGCTAGAAGATCCAAATTCTTTCAACAGACAGAGAATCACATTTCTTGATTCTCTTGAAATTCTCTTTTTCACCTCTTTAGGGTACAGTCTACCAGGACAGACTATAAATAATTGTATCATGAGTTTAAATGGAAACACGCAGAACTCATTGAAAGCAGGAGTTCCAGCGCCAGGACTTAGGAACAGTTCATTTTCTCTCCAAACCCCTGGCTCTGTTATAAAATATTAAGGTTCTTCCTGCAATGCTTTGTGGTTGTCAAGGTTGGTATATAGGTACAAAAATGTACTTGCCTTTACCAACAGATGTATTTCTTAAAAAGTGTGTATGACTTGAATTTAGACATCAAAATCTCTTAAATATCTACATTTTAAAATGTGGAACTCAATAGTCTAACTTTTAGAATGTAAATCATTCTTTGAAGCATACTTAATCGTCTCATTTATCTTGTAATTAGAGACTTTGCACGTTGCACTTTCCTCTCATTGGAAATGGAAATAGCATGATTCAGCAGAATAAAAGGGAGAGTGAAGTTCACACGGAGAGTGGGGTGTGCTTGTTTGTGCTTGTTTAATTGTTATGGACTAGAGTTCATGGAGTAAGTCAAATCACATCCTTGTACCCTTAGCCATGAAACTGGAGACCCTGTTTCAAAGGGAAATGAATTATTATATAACATTTTATCATAATGTTCTTGCTTATAAGGAACACATCACCTTCACAACATCAGATTTCCAAAGGCCAGGTCAGGACTGGGACACAGTTAACCACAGAGCTTTGCTGGGCTAACAGAATATGAGAACCAGAGAGGCTCAAAGATTTGCGATGGGTCACACACACATGCTCCTCATTCATGGTCAATATCTAGGGAATGTGTCCATCTTCTGCAACAACCTGCGAAATGACCCCTAACATCCTAATGGGCACACTGAGGTTCAGAGAGCTGCAGCACCTGTCCCACGCTGCACACTTGGTGAGTGTTGGGTCAGCCTGAACTCCTTCTGATTGCAGGTCTAGAGCTTTTCCACTCCACCCCATAAGCTGGCTCTGCCTCTGTCTGAGAACTTGTTTCATATTTTCCTATTCAGAGTCCATTAGCCAGCTAAAGGTTTAAAGGAGAAGGCAAGAGGTGAACATCTGAATCTTGAGTCCCTTTCTGCTAGCAGCTTTTCAGGAGCTTGACTAGAAGAAAAAATGTATAAAAGTGTGCCTTTCTCTGATTTGACAACCTAAAAACCTGAGTGAGTTGAAGACTAGTATATTTACCTCAGTTAGAAAATGAGCTTGTACTGAAAGGAAAGTAACCTATATAATCCCAGTAGTAAATTAAAAGAGTTAGGTCTCTCGATGGTTCTACTTATACTGTTTCTTGTCAGAGAGAAGAGAGACTGAGATGAATCACAATTACTTCCATTATGAGGTTCATAAACTCAGTAGGCTCTTTAAATTCTGAGCTCAATTCTCTCTTTTCAAAATAGCCATTGTTGGCCCAGTGTGGTGACTCACGCCTATAATCCCAGCACTATGGGAGCCCGAGGTAGGTGCATGAGTTGAGGTCAGGAGTTTGAGACCAGCCAGGTCAAAGTGACAAAACCCTGTCTCTACTAAAAATACAAATTAGCTGGGCACGGTGGCGGCAGTGCCCATAGTCCTGGCCACTCAGGAGGCTGAGGCGTGAGAATTGCTTAAACCCAGGAGATGGAGGTCACAGAGAACTGAGATCATGCCACTGAGATCCATATTGGTGACACAGTGAGACTCTGTCTAAAAAACGAACAAACAAAAAACAGAGATTGTTATACTTACTTTTGAGGGCTCTTGAGAAAGTTAAATGAAATAATGGATATGGTTTGGCTCTGTGTCCCCACCCAAATCTCATCTCAAATCATAATCTTCATAATCCCTTTGTGTCGAGGAAGGGACCTGGTGGAGGTAGTTGGATCATGGGGGCAGTTTCCCCATGGTGCTGTCATGATAGTGAGTGCGTTCTCATGAGATCTGATGGTTTTCTAGGTGGTGGTTTCTCCTGCTGTCTCCCTTTCCTGCCGCATTGTGAAGAAGGTACTTGCTTCTCCTTTACCTTCCGCCATGATTGTTGTTTCCTGAGGCCTCCTCAGCCATGCAGAATTGTGAGTCAATTAAATGACTTTTCTTTATAAATTACCCAGTCTCGGGTATTTCTTTATAGCAGTGTGAAAACAGACTAATAAAATCATGTACATAAAATTCATGATAGGAACTGAGTGATGAGAGTGTCTTCCAGCCCCCACTTCTTGGGATGTGGATGACTCTCTCTGAACACATTGGGTAGTACATGGATCTTTCTCTCTCTTAACCCATTAAGCTCTGGTAAAAATAAGATTTTATGGATGTCCAGAATTTTTTTTTTCAAATAAGTCATATAATGAGTATTTTCTATAAAGCTCCTGTACAGAGGTTAGTGATATTCACTAATCCAGTCAACCTGAGTGATATGGTTTGGCTGTGTTTCCATCCAAATCTCATCTTGAATTGTAGGTCTCATAATTCCCACATGTCATGGGAGGGACCCAGTGAGAGGTAATTGAATCATGGGGGTGGGTCTTTCCTGCGCTTTTTTTGTGGTAGTGAATAAGTCTCATGAGATCTCATGGTTTTATAAATGGGAGTTCCCCTGTGCACACTCTCTTGCCTGCAGTCATATAAGAGGTTCCTTTGCTCTTTCTTTGTCTTCTGTAATGACTGTGAAGCCTCCTCAGCCATGTGAAACTATGAGTCCATTGAACTCTTTTCCTTTGTAAGCTACCTAGTCTCAGGCATGTCTTTATTAGCAGCATGAGAACAGACGAATACACTGGATTAACAGGAAGTTTTCAGTGAAGGTTCAGGGAGGCGTGACTCATCATTAACACAAGGATCTTGCTTAACTCCTAGACTGCAGCAGATCCTTGGTTCCCAGGTTGTTTTATAACCTGGAAAAACAGATGATTTATATTCCAGAAAAAGGCTCCCATACCCCGCATCTGGTGGGCCTCTCTCCTCAGCCCAGACCCAGCTACCACTCACCCACTGCTCGGGGCAGTCTGAGCCTTTCCTATTGGCAGGCCCCCTTTGCAGGAACTCCGGCCTTGCAAGTGGGAGCCCTGCTGCCTCTCTCCAGCTATTCATAGCTCTTGGGCAGGGTTTCACTCTTTACACTTGATGAAAACAGTCACTTCTCTATGCCATCCTGTTGCTTACCTGAAAATGCAGACATTTTGCTGATCCTTCTTCAATTCCTTGTTTCTGAAGTATTTGCCTCTTTTAAAAAGTTTTGTTCAAACTACCTAACATATTGAGCAGTTTCAGTGTCGCAAGCAATGGTGATGGCTTGTAGCAAAAAATATTTGGTCTGATTTTGTCCCTGAGCTAAAGGGTTTAAATCTGGTCAGAAAAACAGGCTTGTGGGGCCCGATGTGGTGTGGTGGCTCATGCCTCTAATCCCAGCACTTTCAGAGGCAGGCGGATCACTCGAGCCCAGGAGTTAGAGATGAGCCTGGGCAACATGGTGAAACCCCATCTCTATCAAAAATGCACCCCCCACAAAAATTGCCAGGCGTGGTGGCACGTGCCTGTAGTCCTAGCTCCTAGGGAAGGCGAGGTGGGAGAATGACTTGAATCCAGGAGGTGGAGATTGCAGTAAGCCTAGATCACGCCACAAGCAAGACTCTGTCTCCAAAGAAAGAGAAAAGAAAAAAGAAAAACAGAGCAGAATGTGTTCAGCAGTGACTTCACTTGAATGGGTTCCTAGAAATTCCAACCAAGGATCATGATTCTCTTAGCCAAGCAAATCAGAGCAAGGGGAGAAGGCTGCCAGGGTCAGACAAAGCTGAGGACCCTGTCTTTTCTGCCTAGGTGGGCTCCTTTTTTCCACAGTAGCATCTCAATCTGCAGGTTCAGTGGACTTTGTACCTCCCAAATGTCTGCTTTCCTTCAAAGTAGGATCACTCATCCTTATATAAACATTGTTCTCTATAACCTCTTGCAACTGTCATTTCAGTATCTTCTTACTTGGGTGCTATATTTCTTTCCTGTGAATTCTTTTATAGCTTGCATAGCTCTCATATCTGGATCCAAAAAGAGGATCTCACTGAAACTCCTGATCTTCCTTTTCTTTTTTATATTTTTGAGACAGAGTCTTGCTTCATCACCAGGTGCCAGGCTGGAGTGCAGTGGCACGATCTCGGCTCACTGCAACCTCCGCCTCCTGGGTTCAAGCAATTCTTCTGCTTCAGCCTCCTGAGCAGCTGGGACTACAGGTGCATGCTACCACGCCCAGCTCATTTTGTATTTTAAGTAGAGATGGGGTTTCACCCTGTTGGCCAGGATGGTCTCGATCTCTTGACCTCATGATCCACCTGCCTTGGCCTCCCAAAGTGCTGGGATTACGGGCGTGAGCCACCATGCCCGGCCCCTGATCTTCCTTTTCTAACATCTCCTACCCCTCAATATTAAACATTTATTCCAGGCATTGTCAACTCTTATACTCTAATGACGTCATACATTCTAGTCGGATGCTTTTCGGTGCTTTTTAAAAACTAGTTGTATGCTTGAGTGACTATGTAGTTCTCCTATCAGGAATTCTGAGTTTTAACACTTTGAGAAGTCACGTCGTCAAGTGATCCTCAACCAAGAGAGATTTTACTCCCCTGTCCTGGAGGACATTCACCAATGTCTGAAGACATTTTTGGTTGTCACAACGTGGGGGTACATCATGCTACCAGATCAAGTAGGTAGAGGCCAGTGATGACTTGAAATGTCCTCTAATGAACAAGGCAGCCCCTGAGCATGAATAATTACCCAACCCAAGCGGGGCCAAGGGTGAGAGACTTTTTCTTAGCTATTTTCTAGGTTTGTCATGAGCTGGTTGAACCCCAGAGAGAGAAGGTGACTTGTCATCAAGCTAATTAGTAGCGAAGACTAAATCAGATTCTAGTTTGCCTGACATTCAGAGACTGATTCATTCTAACAGGAGCAGCACTGCTGTGCATTTTAGTGGTCACAGAGATTTCTCCAATTTCCACTTTTGAGCTTGCTTGATGTGAAAATTAAATAATAGAGAAAAAAATAATAAAATCATGACAATGGATCAACCAATCCTGATTATCAGACTCAATTTTCTGCAGTTTAAGCAGAATTAATAAAGAAATAGGCTAAAAAAAAAAAAAAGGTGTGGGACTGTCCCACTAAGTAAATACAGAAGGACTAAAGAAAGAGGAATTTGGAAACTGCAGGATTTTTGGGCAAATGTTTAACTGGGCAAAGGACAAGGATTAATAAATAATCATTGAATCAGGAATGTAAAAATTCACAAGAAGAGCATTCTTGTTCTTTTTTTTTGTTTTTTTTTTTGTTTTTGAGGCAGAGTCTCACTCTATCGCCAGGCTGGAGTGCAGTGGTGTGATCCTGGCTCACTGCAGCTTCCATTTTCCGGTTTCAAGCAATTCTCTTGCCTCAGCCTCCCGAGTAGCTGGGACTACAGGTACGCACCACCACGCCCAGCTAATTTTTTGTGCTTTTAGTAGAGACGAGGTTTCACCATGTTGGCCAGGAGGGTCTCGATCTCTTGACCTTGTGATCCGCCCTCCTTAGCCTCCCAAAGTGCTGGGATTACAGGCGTGAGCCACCGTGCCCGGCCCGGCATTCTTGTTCTTAATATTTTCGTCATAAAATTTTCATCATTATTTTTCATAAATGAAAAATTTTTCATCATAAATTTATTATTTTTCAGCATAAATTTCATCATAAATCTTGCCTTATAAAACTAAAAGTACTACAGTCTTAGATTAACCTGCAAGTGCTGCACAGTGGCTCACAAAAGATTTTGCCTGCTACTTGGAGCATAACAGCCTTAAAGAAATATCGAAAAGACAGTGGCACCAACACTTGGCAACAAATCACAAAGCACTTCCCAAAGGAAGCACGAATGTGTGTGATATCTACCATCATGTTACAAATTAGAATTGTATTTGGTAGGTGTTGGTGGCTCTTTTCTCAGCAGGAGATGGAGGTTTGGAATAACAACTGCAGACGTGGAACTGTGCAGATCTGTGTCCTTTTCATGGGTCTTGGGAATCCCAAGTCTGTGATCTAGCCAAATTTTCATTCACAACAATTCTGTGTTGACCACTTGTCTAGAGAAAGCAACTTCAGCACAAATACCCATGTTTCCCCTGGCACTGCTCATATTCTCAGATTATCTAAAATGGCACCATCACTTTTTTTTTTTTACCTTAGATCATTCACTTTTTTCCTATCGTTACATTCTCATGCCCTAGTTTTATAAATTCTTTATTTTTATATTTCTGTAATGACTGTGAACATTATCAGAAACAAAATGAAAAGTTACTAATGTTAAGAAAACCTTGGCAAACAGAGCTGGAAAAGCCATGGAGAGAAGATTCTCATTCTTTTATGTTGGGTAAGAAAAAAAGTTACCAAAAACATAACATAATCATGCACAAAGCTTATCACAACGTTATACAAAAAACTTCTGCAAGGACATCTGATCAGTAACTGCCAGTTCAAACTTGACCTCTTGTCACCCTTGTTATTGATGTTTGTAGTGAATGATAAATATTTTAGAACATTTATTTAATCCTTTTCATTTTTTTCTTTAAAAACCTTTCTCTTCCTTTATCTCCTTAAGTACATACATGGTTTACTATGGTACACATAAACCCATTACAAAACTTCATTCCCACATAAATATCCTTTATTTTAGAGTCTCTTTCTGTTTATTAAGTTGACACAATGTATCCAAAAGCACCTGAATGCACAACTTGAACTCTCACCGAAGCACACAAAGAACGCATTGATGTGAATATTAAACAGATTTTAAAAATTGTGCTAAGGATACATTTTAAAGTATTTTTCTAGTGACCTAGATGAGAGGATATGAGGCAGTATGAGATGATTTACAAAATCAGTGTTTAGTTTGTTAAAGGCTGTCACCCTCTTGGTTCAACAACTTAATTTAAGGTCCTGATGTGCTTATAAGCTGCATGTTCCTTTCCACAGCTCCTGCCCATTGAGAGAGGTACAGTCCATTTAGCAAAAAGCCACTCCCACACATTTCAGGGTCACAGGACTGCCTACCAGCATCTAAGAAAAATGGCAAGTCATCCTCTTATCACAAGATAACTAGTTAATATGTTCCTTTTCAAGGTTGGCAATAAAAGTTTAACAAAACATTTCAGCAGATTTGGCTCTTTCCAAGTCTGTAGAAACTGACTTTTTAAAGATGCTTACTTTTCATGGCTTGGAGGCAAGGACTAAGACAGATGGGAAACCTCTGCTGGGAGTGTAGCTGGGAGGAGATGTCTGTGAAGGGCAGGCTGATGGCACTCTGGAAGGCTTCTCTTACTGGGTTGCCATATAAAATGCAGGGAACCCAGGAAAATGTAAAATTCAGGCAAAGAATTAATATCTTTTTAGTATAAGTATGTCCCAAGCACTGTAGGTAACATGATTATACAAAAAAAAATGTATTGATTGTTCATCTGATTGTTCAAATAGATTGTTCATCTATTTACTTGGGTGTTCTGTATTTTATCTGCCAAATCTGGCCACTCTATTTGCATACTCTTTCCTCTCTACATCACTCAATTTACCCTTCCTGACTTCTGGGTCTTTGCACATGGTAATTGTCCTGACTGGAAGGCACTCCCTTCACCTACTACTGTATTTTCTCTACTGCATCTTCTTTCCCTATGCTGTTTTGACATGATGTATTCAGTATCAGCTTCTCCGCTAGACCCTGAGCTCCTGGGGGAAAGCCTTCTTCTTGTTTGATTCGAGTCCTTACTGTCTGGCACAAAACCTGGTCATTGTAGGAGCTCCTAAAATAAGATAGCCTTTTAATTTACATGGAAAAATTCTAGCAAATACAAAAGTAGAGAGAATCATATAATAAAGTTGAAAGTACCCATGACCTGGATTCATCAATTGACAAAAACCTTCCTTCACCAACACCATGCAGTGGGTTATGTCGGCTCCCATGGAAGATAGGTCCAACCCCTGGATCCTGTAAATGTGATCTTATTTGGAAAAAGATTCTTTGCAGATGAAGTTTAGGAGCTTGGGATGACATCATCCTGGTATATCTAATAGGCCATAAATCCAATGAGAAGTGTTCCCCACAGCATAGAAGACACAGACACACAGAGGCTGAGGTGCTAGAAGTCCCAGACAGAAAGTAGAGTGATGTGGCCATGATCCATGAAAGTCCAGAAATGCCAAGAGCCCCCAGAAGCTGTGAGAGGCAGGGAGGGATTGTTCCCTAGAGCTTCCAGGGACCAAGCCAGGCCCCTCCACCAGCACCAGTATGTGGCCCTCACAACCTGATTTCAGACTTCTGACCTTCAGAATTTCTGTTGTTTCAACCCACTTGGTTTGTAGGAATCTGTGACAGAAGCCATGGAAGATAATACTAAATTTTACCTTCTCCCCCCACTGCCAGGGGATTTTTTGAAGCAAATTCCAGACAGCATATCATTTCCTCTGTAAATGATAGGATTCATGTCTAGAAAGGAAGAACTACTTGTCTAAACATAATCACACTCTTCTCTTATCATATTAAAATTCTACAATCTCTTAGTTTCATCAAAGCTTCAGCATTCTAGTTTCTGTAGGCGTCCCATACTCGAGCTCATGGGACAGCGGAGCAGACACAGTGGCCTTCAGGTGTTATTAGAGGTTCACTGGGCTCTGTAGGGAGCACAGATGACAGCCCAGCGCTCCTCAGAAGCAATGGGGTGGACTTAATTGTGGGCACTGGGAGGAGCTTGCCAGGCAGGGCCAGCAAATGCACCCAGGCAGGAAGACAAGAGGCCCCACCGTGCTCAGAGGGTTGCTTGGGCTGGAGATCAGGGAGTGAGGACGGGTGTGAGCGTGTGTTCTGTATGCAGTGAGTACTCACTGAAGAATGCTGTGATATTCAGATTTGCATTTTAGGAAAGCTACTCTGGTGGTAAGTGGAGAAGAGACGAGAGCAAAGTGAAGCTACAAGTAGGAAGTCTGTGTGTCTCTCTGCTCCCTCACCCACCTTCGCCAGCTGTGGGGAAGCCACTCTCAGAGGAGGAGAGTTCGCTTTGCAGAAGCCCAGGTGTCCTGGGAGGGATTAGCATTATAGGCCCAGTAGAGGCTGAAGCTAGAAATCGCTCCTAATCCAAGCACTCTGGCACATTGACACACCAGGGAAAAATGATTTTGCATATAGTTACTTGTAT
>CAUYLG010035480.1:0-34280 GCA_963573385.1 Cacajao melanocephalus
ACATTAGCCCGTATGAAAATAACATCCCCCCCCCTGCCTTTTGGCATCCTTGTTCAGCTTTTTCCATCCTCGCCGACATCCCCCTTTTTTTTTTTTTTTTTTTTTTTTTTTTTTGTTGTTGTTGTTGTTGAGACAAAGTCTGGCTCTGTCACCAGGCTGGAGTGCAGTGGCGCAATCTCGGCTCACTACAGCCTCCACCTCCTGGGTTCAAGCAATTCTCCTGCCGCAGCCTCCTGGGTAGCTAGGATTACAGGTGCACGCCACCATGTCCAGCTAATTTTTTTGTATTTTTAGTAGAGACAGGGTTTCACCATGTTGGCCAGGATGGTCTCGATCTCTTGACCTCGTGATTCGACCACTTCGGCCTCCCAAAGTGCTGTGGTGGCTTGAGCCACCGCACCTGGCCAAGATTCCTTACAACAGTTTTCAGAGATGCCCTTTTCTCTACAATTTCTTTCCTCTAATAATCCAAAAAGCTTGAATGGATCAGAATGTTTTTTGTAAGATTCTGGACTATAAAATGTAATCATATATTACATTATATACTTTAAAAGTATCAATCACTATAATTCATATGTAATAAATTATCCACTATTCTTCATGCTATTTTCTGTTGAAGAAATTAAAGTGAAAAAGGTTAAAAAGGTCAGGAGACAGAAAGTGAGTTAGAAATAAGACTTCACACTCCAGCTCCTTTCATTTTCTGGGGCTTAAACTGAAGAGCTCCTTTTCAAATATTTTTGTTAGTGTTAAACAACTAAATGATATTTTATATATCTTAACAATTTTGAAAATGTATATGTTCTGTTGCCCAATAATACTAATTTGTTTAAGGATTAAAATCTTCCAAATTTAGTAAATATACTAAAGTCATTCCCGCAGCATCCACAAGACTGTTTCCAGGACCCAAGCATATACCAAAAATCTGCAAATGCACAAGTCCCTTATATAAAATGGCACGGTATTTGCTTATAAACTATGTACATCCTCCTGCATACTTTAAGCCATCTCTGGATTACGTATAATACCTGATACAATGTAAACAGTATGTAAATAGTTGTTATACAGTTTTTTTGTATTAATTTTTATTGTTGTATTGCTATTTTTTATTTTTTTTCCCAAATATTTTCAGTCCATGTTGGTTGAATCTTTGAATGGGGATGTAGCCTGTGGATACAGAGTGCCAACTATATTTGCAACACTGACTGAAACAATAAATTCTTCAAGTGAAAACTGTACTATTTATAGCCAAAAACGAGAAGACTAATTTAACATGTAATTTAATATGCCAACTCCTTATTTTGCTAGTTTGTTAACAGTTTGAGTAATATGGTCACCAAACAGAACAAAAAGTTATAAAATACATATTAGTACCCCAACCATGTTAGATGGTCTAGAAATCTTAAATGCTGACATAATTCCCTATCAATATTTAAATCATATACATGGATATAAAGGATGTACAGAGATATTAAAATATTAAAAATTACATGAATGGCTACATGCTCAAAGGAAAAAAATACCCTAGATTACTTTTATTTATCTTGACAGGTGTTCTTCTCCTAGAAGAGCCTCCCACACTATATGATTGGTAGATTCGTGTATGAGACTACTGATTTGTTATGGAGAGCTCTGGGAAAACATGACTCACCTCTTTTCTGTGCTCAAAACCTTTTTCCAATTTTCTTTCTTTACCTTTCTCTACCCTCCCCAACCCCCACATTCTACCACTTGGGACAACTGTTTTTATCTTTTCAGATAATTAAACAGATATTATTATATATATCTACTTAATAAATGAGAAAGAATAGTGAATGGAAGAGCAAGAAAAAGGGGTGAAGAATTGAGAGAAAGAGAACAGAGGAAACAAACTTCATTAGAAACAATAATTAAGACCTGACTCTTAAAGAAGCTTAATAAGAACTGAAGATAAATTGTTAGTGTAATATTTTTTAATTCAACTCACTTGAGTCTTACAGCTAAATCTCAATTATTATTTGAAAATATTAAAATAAATCTATATGAAAATATATTTGAAATTTTGAGTAAATAATTTCATCTCACTAGTGCAAGGATTATTATTCAAATTTGTTGGAAAAAATGTAAAAATATGTGCAGACAAGGTCTAAAGACAATTACTACATATAATGCTCTAGATTAAGAATGAATAATCTGATATAAATGAACACTAAAAGTCTGAACAGTAACACACCTGACAAGGCAATATGATCATTCAAAAATTTTAAAATCCTGCACTACGCAACTACTACATTTTTGAGGAGAAAAAAACAGGGTTAGTAAAAAATCTTCAGAAGCTCAAAAAGTTAAAAAGTGTTTTGTAATTAAAAGATAAAAGAAACCAAATGTGTACAATCAGGAGAAACAATGGCTAGAGAATGATGAAAGCCTTTTCACAGAGGAAGGTAACATGCCATACTCTGGTCACCAAAAACACTGTAGTGGAATCTTCTGAATAACATTTAATGTAGATATCAGGATAAATATTCCAACATTAGAAATTATTAAGCATTGAAAAAATTTGGATGAGAATGGATAATGCAAGTTTGTACAATCTGTTTAATAAGGCTTTTAAGGATAAGATATCATCTTTCCATTTATAACTTAACTATACCGTGGGCTTTCTAACAAAGTTTAAGGATTGCATTCTGGACCCAAGCTTACCTACATCTGAATTCTACACAGGTAGCTGTTTGACTTTAGACAACACTCTAAGCTTCAGTTACCTGATCTACAAAACAGGGATAAAGGCCGGGCACGGTGGCTCACGCCTATAATCCCAGCACTTTGGGAGGCTGAGGCGGGTGGATCACGAGGTCAAGAGATCGAGAGCATCCTGGTCAACATGGTGAAACCCTGTCTCTACCAAAAATACAAAAATTAGCTGGGCATGGAGACGCGTGCCTGTAGTCCCAGCTACTCAGGAGGCTGAGGCAGGAGAATTGCTTGAACCCAGGAGGTGGAGTTGCAGTGAGCCGAGATTGCGCCACTGCACTCCAGCCTGGGTAACAAGAGCGAAACTCCATCTCAAAAAAAAAAAACAAAAACAGGTATAAAAATAACAATGCCACATTGGGTTGGTGCAAGGCTTAAATAATGAGGCAGAAGACCTATTGCTAGTGTCTGATATGCAATAAGCTAAAACATGTTAACTATTATTATTACATGGTTACTAGGAGCAACTTAACATTTTTCCTCACTTTACATAATACATTTCTAAAATAATTTGTATAAATGGAAACTCAGATTCTCCCTGGCTTATAGTACAATTTTACATTCTTTCTTTATAACTGTGATCTAACTGGAAGAACTTCTCACTTGTATGTTGTTTCTCCACATTTTTCATCACCACAGAACCATTCATCCACTGGTAATAAGCAATTTAAATAATACTCTGGTCCATTTAATGGACCAGAGTATTTAATGGACCAGAGTATTCTTTAAATTAAAATAGAAACACTGCCAAAAAGTTTTAAAATACTCTTACAATTATGATTTTTAAATTGCACATCCAAAGTGGGACACCATAACATGCAATGTCTCAAGGTTCAGTAACTTAACATTTACTGATTATGTAGTAGGCAGGTCCCCTTAAAATCAGTGACTCCCATACATTCTTATTATGGAATAATTTTAAAAGAATATGTTATGTAAGAACTAATTAAAAGTGAATTGGGCCAGGCGCAGTGGCTCAGACCTATAATCCGAGCACTTTGGGAGGCTGAAGCGGGTGGATCACCTGAGGTCAGGAGTTTGAGATCAGCCTGGCCAACATGGTTAAAACCCCATCTCTATCGAAAAGTACAAAAATTAGCTGAGCGTGGTGGTGCATGCCTGTAGTCCCAGCTACTGGGGAGGGTGAGGTGAGGGAATCACTTGAACCCAGAAAGCAGAGGTTGCAGTGAGTTGAGATCGGGCCACTGCACTCCAGCTTAGGCGACAGAGTGAGACCCTGTCAAAAAATAAACAAACAAAAAAAGTGAATAGCTCATGGTTAATACAATGTTATAGTTTCATAAAAAGAAGTCTTCACTGGGTGGGTAGGGGGTAGGTCAGTGTGTGCATGTGTGTGTATGCATACATATGTGTAGTCAATGCACTCTAATGAATAGTAATAATCTGAACTGACAACAAAGAGATGTGTATTGTAGTTTTATTTACAATAGTAAAACACCTGAATAACATATATAACCAACACTAGAAAAATAATTATGACTGTCTAAAATAGTTATATGTTATGATTTTTAAAAATATAATGTTAAAGTGAAAAACATTAGTGTGCTCACAGACATGTTAACATGCATTTTTAAAACTGAAATATTCAAAATGTTCACTTTATTTACCTCTGGGAGATGGAATTATAAAAGACTTTGGGTTTTTTTTAAATAACTATATATAGCTACCAAAATAACTGTAATGTCTACTAACTGTAAACAAAATTTATAAAGAATAAATATAGGAAAATATTTTCAAATTGAGTCTAGTTGAGGATACTAATGAAAACTTTATGAACAACTAAAGCATCTAAAATAACTTCAAAATTAAAATATGACTATGGGAATTACAATTTCAAAGTGAGTATCATCTTAAGTATCAGTGAAGCCCCCAACTCCCATGCTGCCAGGGTAATATTTGAGAAACAAAAATAAAAGAAAAATGAAATTCAATCTAGAGAAAAAATGACAAAAAACAGATTAAACCCAAGGAAGAACAAACCAATTATTTAAGGTAGCACATCTCAGTTTGTTGTCTTCTATTTTATTTTCTGCCTCAATACTATTCACAAATACAACATACCCCCATCATTTACATCTTTCATTTTCTATAATGATTCTTGGAAGGGATAAACATAAAACTAGAGGAAACGTGTGTAAAGTTTCAAAATGTACCCCAGATCACAATATAGGTTAAGGGAAGTTCTCCAAATAGGGACATATAAGTTCTACTTCCCAAATTTAGTAAAGGCATACACTAAGGGATTCATGGTTTGAATAAGAGTTCACTTGGAAAAGCTATGAGAAATTAATTTGTCTCTTTGATATTTTATATTCTCAGAAAAGTAATACTAGTATGACATCATCAAGAAGAGCTTTCTTTTTTTTTTTAAGACCGAGTCTTGTCTGTCGCCAGGCGCCAGGCTGGAGTGCAGTGGCACAATCTTGGCTCACTGCAACCTCCGCCTCCCGGGTTCAAGCAATTCAAGAAGAGCTTTCTTTATCCTTAGTCTTGGAACTGGCCCCCAGTTATGCTCCCATACTTCCTTCTACTACTATTATAATATACATAATTCTTACTTCAACCATTTAATGTCTGCTATCAACTAATTTTAAACTGCAAGAGTTGTAAAATAAAAGAAGTAAAATGGTATATAAGCAGATAACTGGGCAGGAAAGCTTTCAGGCACTGGAAGAAAGTGTACCTTGAAAGCTTAAATAAATGTTCAAGGAACAAAAACATGGCTTGTGGTGCTGAAGTAGAGTGAATAAAAAGAGAAGGCAAAGACGAGATCAGAGAGGTAATGTAGAGCCAGAACATGTAGGGTCCCACAGGTTGTAGAAAGAACTTAGGTTTTTTATTTTTAATGATCTGGGAAACCAGTGGAGCGACTTGAAGAGAGGAGCGATCTGATTTGACTCACAAAGTTTCGGCAAGAATATCCTGGCACCTGTGTTTGGAACACTCAAAAGGCTTAAGATCAAAGCAAAGAAACTGGCAAGTTACTACAATAATCCAGTTAATACATGATAGTGGCCTGGACAAAATGGTGAAACAAGGGCAGTGGGAAGTAGTCAAATTCTGCACCTGTATTGAAAACATAAGAGGCAATAGCTTTGTTCTGAACACGTTCCAAGTGAGATGCCCATTAGGCATCCAAGTGAAGAGTTATTAAGTAGACAATTAGATATACTCTTTCCTAGAATACACTGAAGAGATCCAAGGTAGATAAACAAATTTGGGAATCATCAGCCTATAGACACAGGTAGAACATCCAAATCCAAAAATCTGAAATGCTCCAAAATCCAAAATATTTTTGAGCACCAGTATGATATTCAAAGGAAATGCTCATTGGAGCATTTCAGATTTCAAATTTTCAGATTTGGTATGCTCAACCAGTAAATGAAATGCAAATATTCCAAAATCCCAAAACCTCAAAATGTAAAATACTTCTGGTTTCAGGCTCCAAGCACTTCAGATAAGGGATATTCAACCTGTAGAATAATTCTGAAAGTCAAGGTGATTAGATAAAATCATCTAGGGTGTGAGTTTAAACAGAAAAAAAAAAAAAAAAAAAAGGAGAGATCCTAAGACTGAGGCCTGGGACATTTTAACATTTATAGGACATAGAGACTGGGTAGGACCAGAAAGAAACTAAAAAGAGACAGTCAGAAACTGAAGGAAGAAAACCACACAATTATAGTACACTGGAAGCCAAGAGGGGGGAAAAAATGTTTCAAACAACAGAAAGTTATCAAGGGGGGAAAAATAGAAAACAATTAAAATTATTAATAAGGTATAGTGTTGCAAATCCTTTTAGCAATGGAGCCTGGTTTAGAAACAAAAAACACAGTGGGCAATCCCACCTATAAAACAAAAAGACAGCACTGCTGCAGCTGAAGTGGAGAGAATAGATTGTACCTTCCCACTTGCTATCATCTAGGTCTTTGGGAAAACACAAAGGGAACACAAAACACACTGAAAACCACTGCTACAAAGCATCATTTAAAAATATGTGTTTAAGTTTTAAGGTAATTTATACCATGTTAATTATAGACATTAGATTTTCAGTGATTTTTTTTTTTAGAACAAGAGTAAGATCAAAAGGAAAAATCCAATAATTTCAGAGAAATAATATGAACTGTATTATTTAACCTCTCTAAGCCCCACTTGCCTCAACTATTAATATTAAATGAGAATAACACTATATAAATTATGTATGTAAATAATTTAGCACTCTACACAAAACATATGAAGAACTCAATAAAGGTATTTTTTTTTTAATTACTAGATAAAATTGTTACTGCTGAGTCGGTCAGCACATCTACATACTTGGGTAAACCTTGAAGTGTTCCTAAAACAACTGTAAAGTAAAAGACTACTGAACGGAAATGCACAAAATAAACAGAGAAAAATATTGATCCTAAAGACCTCCTCAGTAACCCCTTTGTATTTGTGAAGATTTGCCAAAAAAAATTTAAAAAGTACAAATTTTATAATGAAAGTCTGCCTTAAGTTATAAACTAGAATCATACTTGACAAAATAATTTCTTATACCAGCAGGCTGAGGAATTCTTTTCTCCAAATCCTTTCCCGTTTTGAGACTATACTCTTAGTATATTTCACAGTAGCTATCTCAATACCACTTTATAAAAATAATACCCTACAGAGTAAATTTGTATCTATATTTTAAGTGAATCAGCTCTAAAAACCATAAAGAAAACTCACAAAATTTTAAATATTACCAAATTGAACCATCATTCACTTCTAATTTTCAGGAAACATATGTATAAGGAAGTAATAATGAAATGCTGAAATTTGAAAAAAAATCTAAATTCTATATAAGTTCATAGATATACATTTGTATCTTTATTACAGAAAAAAAGCGTACTTTTTGATATGATATACTTTCAGCTGTGTGAACATCTTCCTGATTTCTCAGTACTTTTTGTGTGTCCATATTGAGAACCTGAAGCTGCTGGATCAGCTCTGCTTGCTGGGCTGTATGTGTACTGTTCTGTTTGTAAAGATTCTGCAGCTCCTGCAATTCCTTCCTGTGCAAAGCAAGCAATAAACAGAGAAAAGTATGGATAAAGATCATCTCAATTAAATAATTGTGTTGATCTAAGGTTACAGAGTGGCATTCTATTTTTCCTCTACCATTTGTACTGCAGGCAAACTTATTTATAAAAGAAATAATAGAGTATTTAATATTTATCACATACACATAGAAAGTATTGATAGAACTACTATGACTTTCAAAGCCAGATACATATTAATTTTTGTAGCTTGATAGTAATAAAAACCTTGGATATACATAGTACCACCTTTTATTTAAATTAAGTAAATGCTTCAGTTTCAAGAATTAACAAGTAGTGAGGTTAACTATGGTTATTAGACAGTTTTGAACAACGGGACATCAACCTTATATTATTATACAGAACTTTAAATATATTAAAAAGAATCCCAAAGGGCATATTTAAGTTTTGAAACCAAAGTTCCTTAAAGCACAACTGCCAATTATAGTTTGTAAGCTAAGGGTCCTGGTTTGTAAGCTAAGAGTCCTGGGCTGGGATTCCTGTGACTCTTCTAATCCAGCTTGAAGGAACTGGTAAGGTAAGAAAGTCAGAATGTAAGAAAGTCAGAAAGTCACAAGGAAAATCCAGTCCTTCTAATCCACCCAGGATGAAACTGATAAACAGGAGGACAAATGAACTGGTGATGGTAATGATGGCACTAAGAGTCTAGGAGAACCGCACCTTAGAGATAGAGGTTTCCAGATTGCTGTGGTAGTGAATCCTGTGTAATACAGATCATACGAAACTGAAAATTATTCTGTATATTTAATTTGAACAATAAAATATTTATAAAGCTCTATTTCATCAAAATATACTATAAACAGTAGTCTCTTGGTGTCTATGGGAGAATGGTTTCAATACTTTGAATATGAAAATTTACAGATGCTCAAGTCCCTTATCTAAAATGATGTAGTTTTGCATATAATCTATGCACAACCTCCCAAGTACTTTAAGTCATCTCTAGATTACTTATAATACCTAATATAAAGTACATGCTATGTAAATAAGGTTATACTGTACTATTTAGGGAAAAATGACAAGAAAAAAGTCTGTACACGTTCAGTACAGATGCAACCACTCATTTTATTCCCCTGATATTTTCAATCCATGACTGGATGAATCCATGGATATGAAAGGCTGATTGTACTTATATAATATTTTGGGCCGGGTGTGATGGCTCACACCTGTAATCCCAGCACTCTGGGAGGCCGAGGAGGGCAGATCACAAGGTCAAGAGATGGAGACCATCCTGGCCAATATGGTAAAACCCCGTCTCTACTAAAAATACAAAAATTAGCTGGGTGTGGTAGCGCATGCCTGTAATCCCAGTTATTCAGGAGGCTGAGGCAGGAGAATCGCTTGAACCCAGGAAGTGGAGGTTACAGTGAGCCAAGATTGCTCCACTACACTCCAGCCTGGCAACAGAGCAAGACTCCATCTCAAAACAAAACAAAATTTTAAAAATCAAAATATATATATATATGTATTTATGTATATAATATATATACATATAATATATATATTTTTATATACAATCTCGAAGACTGTATTTCTTAATGGAACTTTTTATTTACCTATAACCTTAAACTACTTATTCATTCACATAAGTCTTAAAACAAAGAAAGAATAAAAGAAATATGCAGACAGTTGTTGAAGATGGGAAAAAAATTAGTATGGGAGCAAATAGTTCTGCTCTTTGGTGATTTAGAACATTAATGTTCTCAAACCACAACCCCTGCCTCCATACAGATACATGGACATATACCATTTTCCTGTAACTATTCAAAAAACTGAAACATGCAGAAAATAGCAGTCAAAAATGGAGAAGCAGAGAGAAGAAAACCAATAATGGCACAATGCCTTCAGGAAATATAATACAAGAAGAGGGGAGAAAAAGACCCTAGTAATAATGCGTGATGATTATTGCCATTTTCACAAATAATATTAGCAAAAATTGTAAAAGGAAATACCCAACAGTGCAGGAGAAAATTCGATCGTAGTTAAGACATGTTAGCCAGGAGACCTAAAAAAAAATGTTGCATTTAGAAAGGAGACATGATGAAGATAAAAATATTATCTTTCAATACAGTGTAAAACATAGCAAATGTATTTATATTCCAGTGTTAGAAGACATCTGGTATTTCTTATTGTGAAGGCCCGAATCAGTAGCTGTTCTATATTTAAGAACAATGTACAACAAAATATACGTATCTTTAGTCATAAGAAACACACTGAAGAGTAGGACGATGCTCAAACGATTATGAGGCTTTGCAAATTAAAAATCAACCTTAGAAAAAGCACATTTTTCTCTACCATCTCACGCCATTTTCTGGGCATGCTCTCAATAAGCGGAACTGAAACATAATCTTATACTATGTAGATATATTTATCTCTCTCTATCTCCCCACACCACCATCAGAAAAGTAGAAGTGATGGTATGTACACCAAATCTGCAAATACAAAAAGCAAGCAAGGCTCATGGAAAGCACAGAATTTGTCTAGACCTTTCCTCATTTGAAAACAAGTAAGGTAAAACAGGAGGGGCCAAGATGGCAGACTAGAAACAGCTGTGGTAGGAGGCCTGAACAAAGAAGAACCAAAACAACTAGTGAATCCTGCACCGTCAACTGAGGTATCCAAGTTCTCTCACTGGGACTGACTATGTATTTGGCACAACCTACGGAGAGCAAGGAAAAGCAGGGTGGTGCGAGGGCCCACTTGGAAGCCACACTGGGTAACGGGATCTCCTACCACCAGCCAAGAAAAATGGTGCGTGATAGAGCTACTCTGCTGGGGAAACCACACTTTTTCCACAGATCTGTGTAACCCACGATCAGGAGATCCCCTCATGAGCCCACGCCACCAGGGCCTTGGGTTCCAAGTGCAGAGCTGTCCAGATTCTTGGCAGCCTCTTGGTGGCCTCTCAGCAGCCACTGGGTTGGAGACTACCCAAGACTACCAACTTCCCAGTGGAAGGGGCGGCCATGCTGCCTGCTGCCTAAGATGCCTGAGTTCCCAGGGAGCAGGGGCAATGGGCGGCAGCCTTTGCTGCAGCTCTAGTGTGCCAATTTTCCCCTGCCAGTGCCAAGAAGACTGGATGGTTTGGACCCAGAAGGAATTCCCCACAGCACACCACAGTGGCTATGGCAGACTGAGACCAGACTGCCCTTTAGGCAGAACACTAACCCATCCCTCCTCACTGGGCAGGGCCTCCCTACAGCAATTTCAGCAACTCCAGCCAGGGGTTTAGGGACAGAGCTCTGATCTCCCTAGGACTGAGCCTCTAGGGGGAGACATGCCCACAGTCTTACAGATTAACAGACTTAGACCTTCCCCCTGCTGGCTCTGAGGAATCCGGGCAGTCCAGATGAGTGGGCTTCCCCCCAGCACGGTGCACTCACTCTGCCAAGGGGCAGCCAGAGTGCTTCACTAAGCAGATCCCAGATCCCCTGCCTCCAGACTGGGTGAGACTCCCAATAGGGGTCGCCAGACACCTTACAGAAGAGCATTCCGTTGGCACCAGGTTGGTGCCCCTCTGGGACAAACATTCCAGCCAGAGGAAGGAGCAGGCAGTCAACTTTGCCATTCTGCAGTCTCCACTGGTGACGCCTCCAGATGCAGAAGGGACCCAAGTGAATAGGGTTTGGAGTGACCCCCAGCAAACCACAGCAGCCCTACCCTACGGAAGAGGGCCTGTTAAAAGAAAAACAAACAAACGACAACAATAACAGCATTAACAAAAGGTCCCCACAAAGTCAAAGATCAAAGCTAGATAAACTCACAAAGGTGAGAAGGAATCAAGGAAAAAACACTGAAAACTCGAAAAGCCAGAATGCCTCTTCTCCAGATGATCGTAACATCTCTCCAGGAAGAGCATAGAACTGGGTGGAGGCCAAGATGGATGAACTAACAGAAGTAGGCCTCAGAAAGTGGGTAATAACTAACTTAGCTAAGCTAAAGGAGCATGTTCTAACCCAATACGAAGAAGCTAAGAACCATGATAAAACATTACAGGAGCTGTTAACCAGAATAACCAGTTTGAAAGGAACATAAATAGCCTAATGGAGGTCAAAAGACAATATGAGAACCTCACAATGCAACCACAGGTATCAATAGCCAAAATGATCAAGCAGAGGAAAGAATTTCAGAGCTTAGAGACTATCTTACTGAAATAAGATTGGCAGACAAGATGAGAAAGAAGAATAAACAGAAACAAACGAAACCTCCATGACCTATGGGATTATGTAAAAAGATCGAACATATGACTGAATGGGATACTTGAAAGAGATGGGAAGAACAGAACTAAGGTGCAAAACATACTTCAGGATATCATCTGGGAGAACTTTCCCAACCTAACAAGACAGGACAACATTTAATTCATGAAATCCAAAGAACCCCAGTAAGATGCTCCATGAGAAATTCAACCCTAACACATATAATCAGCAAATTCTCCGAAGTTGAAATGAAGAAAAAAAATGTTAACAGCAGCCAGAGAGAAGGGTGATGTCACCTACAGAGGGAAACCCATTAGACTAACAGGGAATTTCTCAGCAGAAACCCTACAAGCCAGAAGAGATTGGGGCCAGTATTCAACATTCTTAAAGGATTTCCAATCCAGAATTTCATATCCAACCAAACTGAGCTGCATAAGTGAAGGAGAAATAAAATCCTCTTCAGACAAGCAAATGCTGAGGGAATTAGCCGCCAGGCCTACCTTGCAAGAGCTCCTGAAGGAAGCACTAAATATGGAAAAAGAAAAAACCATTACCAGCAACTGCAAAAACACAGTGAAGTAAAAAGACCAATGAAACTATGAAGCAACTACATCACCAAGACTGCAAAATAGCCAGCTAGCATCATGACAGGATCAAATTCACACATAACAGTATTTACCTTAAATGTAAATGAGCTAAATGCCCCAATTAAAAGACACCAAATGGTAAGCTGGATAAAGAGTCAAGACCCATCAGTGTGCTGGCTTTAAGAGACCCGTCTCACATGCAAAGACACACATAGGCTTAAAATAAAGGAATGGAGGAAAATTTACCAAGCAAATGGAAAGAAGAAAAGAGCAGGGGCTGCAATCCTAGTTTCTGACAAAATATGCTTTAAACCAACAAGAATCATAAAAGACAAAGAGGGGCATTAAATAATGGTAAGGGGTTCAATTCAACAAGAATTGAACTATCCTAAATATATATGCACCTAATACAGAAGTACCCAGATTCATAAAACAAGTTCTTAGAGACCTACAAAGACACTTAGACTCCCACACAATAATAGTGGGAGACTTTTAACACCCTACTGTCAATATTAGACACATCATCAAACAAAATTAACAAGGATATTCAGGACTTGATCTCAGCTCTGGATCAAGCAAACCTGATAAATATCTACAGAACTCTCCATCCAAAAACAACAGAATATATATTCTTCTTGGTAACATATAGCACTTACTCTAAAATCGATCATGTAATTGGAAGTAAAACACTGCTCAGCAAATACAAAAGAACTGAAATCATAATAAACGGTCTCTCAGAAAACTGTGCAATCAAATTATAACTCAATATAAAGAAACTCACTCAAACCACACAACTACATGGAAATTTAACAACTTGCTCCTGAATGACTCCTGGGTAAATAGTGAAATTATGGCAGATATCAAGAAGTTCTTGAAATCAGTAAGAACAAACAGACAACACACAGAGTCTCTGGAATGCAGCTAAAGCAGTGTTAAGAGGAAAATTTATAGCACTAACTGCCCATATCAAAAAACTAGAAAAATCTCAAGTTGAAACCCTAACATCAAAACTAAAAGAACTAAAGAAACAAGAGCAAATAAACTACAACACTAGCAGAAGACAAGAAATAACCAAGATCAGGGCAGAACTGAAGGAGATAAGAGACATTAAAAACTCTTCAAAAAAAATGAATGAATCCAGGAGCTGATTTGTTGAAAAAATTAACAAAATGGATAAACCACAAGTTAGACTAATAAAGAAACGAGAGAAGAATCAAATAGATACAATAAAAAAAAGATAAAGGGGATATCACCACTGACTCCACAGAAATACAAACAACCTTCAGATACTATAAATACCTCTATGGAAATAAACTAGAAAATCTAGAAGAAATGGATAAATTCCTGGACACATACATCCTCCCAAAACTGAACCAGGGAGAAGCTGAATTTTTGAATAGCCAATAACAAGTTCTGAAGGGGGAGTAACAAATAGCCTACTAACCAAAGGAATATAAATCCTTCTATTATAAAGATATATGGATGTGTTCTGTTCATTGCAGCACTATTCACAATAGTAAAGACATCAAATCAACCCGAATGCCCATCAATGATAGACTGGATAAAGAAAATGTGGTACATATACAACATGGAATACGATGAAGCCATAAAAAGGAATGAGATCATATCCTTTGCAGGGACATGGATGGAACTGGAAGCCATTATCCTCAGCAAACTAACGCAGGAACACAAAACCAAACACCACATGTAGTGGGAGCTGAACAATGAGAACACACGGATACAGGGTAGGGGAACAACATACACCGGGGCCCGTCAGTGGGCAGGTGGTGTGCAGGGGGAGGGATAGCATCAGGATAAATATCTAATATATGAGGGGCTTAATACTTAGGTGATAGATTGATAGGTACAGCAAACCACCATGGCACATATTTACTTATATAACAAACATGCACATCCTGCACATATATCTTGAAACTTAAAACAAAATTAAATTATTTTTAAAAAGAAAAATAGAACATCTTAAAAGGGGTGGAACAAATTTAATAAAAAGAAAAAAGAAATATAATTGTGCATACTCAGAAGAAAAGTATACCTCTGAGTAGAAGTAACATAAGAACTTGGAAGAAAAGTGAAGAAAAAGTACAAAAAATAAGCCATTATGCCCCTGTGAAAAAGCAATAGAAAGCCAAGATGTAAGGACATCTCTGTGAGGGCAGGGACTTTTTTGTTCACTGCTATAAACAAAGCACCTAGGACAGTTCCTGTCTCTTATTAAATATTTATTGCTGTGTGGGACACATCTTATGCATCTTTTAAGATTCAACTTCATCTAGCTACTAGAATTTTGAGTCCATTTTTCTGCCTCAGCCTACTAATTGCTACATCAGCCTACCAAATATATACAGCTCACATGACTCCATCACTCGAGGGTAACCAGCTGCATGCCTAGAGTCTTTTTCTTCGTTTAACATTTCCAGACTGGGATAAACAATGCTACTATACAGGAGATAGTATGAGCAACAACAAACTTGAACAAATAGAAGACAAAACGCAAAAGGAAACAAGAAAGATAAATTATCTTCTCCCACCTGACGGCTTGCTCCAGGGCATAGTTTCTCTGCTCTTGGGTGGTTAAGCCAGTGACCTGATGTCTTCATGGTTTATCATGAAGCAATGGCCAGAACAATGCACTACCTCGAATTACTTTTTATCCTTTCCTGCCTCAGATTCTTGTTCTTTTACTCACTTTGTATTGGAAGTGAATCTCCCAAGTAAGTAATCAGTATGTAATCCCTGACTCAAGCTCTGTTTACTAAGCTATTTGAAAACAGTTGTTGAATGAATGAAATGAAGAAGATAACAAAAAAGGACTGATATCAAAAAAATGCTATCATAGCTTTAAATCCATAATGAGAGTAGTTATAAGCAAAATCAAAATTATACAGCATAAAATTGTTAGGTTCAAACTTGATTAGTTCCTCCAGATACATATCAAAGGGAATTAGGAAAATCTGAGTTAGCTGAAAGAGAAGCAGAGAACCAGCAGTGCTTCCCATTTCAAGAGGGATGCCAAGTTCTGTAGAATATATTGTATTGCCGAAATATGAATCTAATAATCATTCGGTGATTGTTTTAGTCTAATGATTGTTTTATTCCATTTTGGTTACTTAGAATCCCTAAAACTGCGTAATTTATAAAGAAAAAGTGATTGTTTTAGTCCATTTTGGTTACTTAGAATCCCTAAAACTGGGTAACTTACAAAGAAAAAGGAATTTATTTCTTACAGTTATTCTTACAGAAGTCCAGGGTTGAAGGGTTCCATATGGTGAGGGTCTTAAAAAAAAAACTAGTTATTGTTTTAGTCTATTTTAGTTACTAAGAATCCCCAAAACTTGGTAATTTATAAAGAAAAAGGAATTTATTTCTTACAGTTATTCTTACAATAGTCCAAGGTTGAAGGGTTCCATCTGGTGAGGGCCTTCTTCCTCATGGGGACTCTATACAGAGTCCTGAGGCAGTATCAGACATCACATGGCGATGAGGCTGAGCATACTAGCTCAGATCTTTCTTCCTCTTATAAGGACAACAGTAGCATTCCCATGATAACCCATTAATGCATGAGTGGATTAATTCATTCATAAGAGTGGATTAATTCATTCATGAGGGCAGAGCCCTCATGACCCAATTGCCTTGTAAAGGCCCAATGTCCCAATTCTGCCACACTGAGGATTAAATTTCAACATGAACTTTGGATGGGACAAATACTCAAACCATAGCAGTGATGCTATCGAAAAAATTGAGTAGGCCAGGTGAGAAATTAGGAATATCCTTTTAAAAACCAGGTTTTTAGAAAACACTAACAGAGGGTTTCGAACAGCTTCTCTACCTAGTTCTGCAGCTTAAAAAAAAAAAAACTTGACACCTCAGAAAACCAAAGATTTACTGCTTGTTCACATTACATTTACTTTTCTTTATTCTAAGACCCAAACTGGAGCATCAGACTGTTGTGGAAATAGGCTATTTTGGAAAAAGGTAAAAAGCAAAGGCAAATCAAGCATTGGCTCCTTTAAAACATCTGACAGGACTCTCATTCCACTGGCCAAAATAAGTCGCATGACTAAACTGGATGCCAACAGGGGCAGAAACCATAATGTAGCAATAGAGAAGGCCCTGGTAAAGATGGGCTCATGAGATGAATCAAAACAAACAGTATGGAATGAACAAATCTACAGTAAAAAGTTTAATGATGAACACTGAAGTACTATATAGAATTATGCCTAAACATCTGCGTTCACTGTGATTATTCAAGAGGAAATAAATGCTATAATTCCTAAGGCACAAATTGGGAGGAAGTCAAAAGAGTTGAATTTACATACTCATTACAGAGTGTACAGAGCGGAGTACAAAAATCAGCTAAAGATGAAATGTAGCTTAAAAAAGCATAATAACATAAATCTCCATGGTTTTTCATATATTTGTTTTTAGTTTTAGAAAGACAGTGTTCCTTATAGAGAAAAAATAATTATCTAAGATGTAATAATCTCCTCAATTTCACATCAGAGAGCCATATTGTTTCATATGAAAAAAAAACACTAAACTTATTAGTTACCAAAAGAACATGTGCAAAATAGTCTTTTTTACTTAAAAAGTCTGTCTACCAATCCTCAATTTATAAATAGGGACTGAGAAAAATCTAGAACAATGCTCAAAAAATTTTATGGCTGTTATTTCTCTAGGGATGCATTTTTAGTGTAATTTTTTTCTTTTACCTTCTTTGTACTTTTCTGTACTATGTGCATTTACTTTTATATAATTCACATTTATCATTTATACCAAAATAATCACAGCACAATTCACAGTGAAAGCAAAATAATTAATCCACCCCAAAAAACTGCACAATAAAACTATATGCAATAAAAGAAAAATCATTTGAAAACTTTATGAGAAGGAAAAATTACATTTAAAATAGTAACAAGAAACATGAAAGATCTAGGAATAAATTTAATAAGAAATGTTCAAAACCTATACGAGAAAGACACAGAGATTGAAACAAATGGCATGACACACCACACTCTGGGACAAGAAGACAGAGCATCATAAATTCTTCTTAGATTATTATAAATTTTATGTGCTAACAACATACCAAAGAAAAAATGAGCACGTTTACTCTAAAGTTCATATGCAAAAATTAACAGGGAATAATGGCCAGAAAAGTTCCGAAAAATAGTAACTAAGAATGGGCCAATCTTCATCATCTCTACTCTGCTTAGCCTAAGAGACCAACTTCTTTACAGACTAGATTATACTGCTTCTTGTTCTCTGGCTCTGACTGAATTTCAACAGTTGGAGGCACTAGCTGGTGATTCCAGAGTAAAAGAGAAAGAGGTCAAGGTACTTATTTACCTGGCTCACTCTCTGCTGAGCTACAGTTTGATAGTGCCTGTGTTCCTCTGTCTAAGGTTACTGTTCTTATTGGGCAGCCTTTGTCACAGAATACTAATTCTTGTTCCTTCTGGCTAAGGGTGGTAATGGTTTCCTGTTGTTGATCATCCATGATCAGTATTATTCTGAATCTAACATCTATTCAGAGAGAACTGGCATCTTTATCATAGTGAATCTTCCAAACCATGAACTTTGTTATTTCCCTGCACATAATAGACCTTTTATTTTTCTCAACATTTGTAGAATTCTCTGAATAGAGGTAATAAACATTTTACATTATATTTGCTCTTCATACTTCTAGTAATATTGTAAATTAAATTCTTTTTAAGCTAATTTCCTAATATGTTTTGCTGGTATAAAAAAAGCAATTAAGTTTTATATACTGACCATGTATCCACCAAGCATGATAAACTTATTTATTAATTTAAACTATATATAAATTATTTTGCATTCTCTATGTGAATTAATCATGTTTTAGCAAATAATTAGGATTTTTTCTTTCATTTCTAGTTCTTATATCTTTTTATTCTTTCCTTACTACATACTTGTTATTTCTGACTATGTGCTAGACCTTATTTTGTAAAACTTTAGATATAATTTAAGTCCAGATTGTTTTATCATTCTCCAAAGAAAATTAATTTGCTTCTGCTATGTACCTGGGAAAACCAGCAATCCAGATGTATTAATCTAATTTCAGGATTTTGTCTGAAGACTCTCCGAACCAAAATTATGACTGCATTGTCTTGACTCAATTTCTAACAAAAATTCTCACCCTTAATTGTAGAACCATTACCTATTCAGGCAAAGTTTTGGGTAGGCAATTTAATTGGTTATCCCTTTTTATGCAATGGCTAGGTAAATATATTAACATGCTCTATATAGATTACAGACATGTACATCACTATATATGCACAGAGCTGGACTTCCATATCTGTGGTTTCTACTTCCACAAATTCAAACAAAAGTAGATCAAAAACAGTAATTCAAAGTATTTAACAACAAAACAATACAAACAAAAAATACAGTATAACAACTATTTACATAGCATTTACATTGTATGATATATTTAATATAAGTAATCTAAAGATGATTTAAAGTATACAGGAGAATGTGCATAGATTATGTGCAAATACCACCATTTTATAAAAGGGGCTTCAGCATCTGTAGATTTTGGTATCTACATTGAGGCCTGAAACCAATCCCCCACAGATGCCAAGAAATGACTGTATATACTTATTTATACTGTAACCTGGGCAAAAATCATTTGAAGTAGAGTTCACAAAAATATCCTTTAGCACAATGGGTGACATGGATCAAATATACAATAAAATATACATGACTATGAACTCCAAAGAAGAAAATCCATAAAGAAACAGTAGCTCCATCATGTATCAGTGAGGAAAAGTGTATCCAAATAAGAAAGTCCTTAGACCACTTTTTCCACAATTATGGCTTTGTATGTCTTGAGTACAACATAAAGATTCAATAAACTGGGACTGGTATATCATAACCACCCTCTCCCAAAGAAATAATGATGAAAGAAACAAGACACGTAGTACATCCAGTGATAATCTTCATACAAGATAACTCAGGAGAAACATTGTAGACATCTCGACTACTAACCTGTAATGAAGATTCAAGACAATGTCCGCTGCACCAAACAACCAACTCTATGCTATTATTCTTCTCCGTGAGTCCTTCTTTTCAAAATTTCTACTTTTATTTTACATTCAGGGGTTACATGTGCAGTTCTGTTACATGTCCATATTGCTTGATGCTGAGATTTGAGTACGGTTCCTGTCCCCCAGGTGGTGAATATAGTACCTAATAGGTAGGTTTTCCACCCATGTACCCTCACTCCCTTAATTGTCTAGTAGTCCACAGTGTCTACTGCTCCTATGTTTATGTCGATGGGTGCTCAATGTATAGCTCCTACTTATAAGTGAGAACATGAAGTACTTGGTTTTTTGTTCCTGCATTCATATAGGCCGTATGTCTCCATGAGTCCTTATAATCAAACTCTTAAAATTACACACGGCTCATTAGGTATTATTCTTTTACTATCGTAAAAGAAAAAGTACATCTGTGAATATTACTTCTTTATTTATAAGAACTTACAGCTCTTGCAATACACTAAACTTAAATATAGAAACTCAGGCAAAACGTAGAAGAAAACATAGTTGTTACATCCCATGTCCTTAACACTGCACTGTATCCTAGAATGGACCCCATATTTGTTCTAATAGCTTAGCACCATCATCCTCTAAACTGGAAAGATCTTTGTTGAAATATTTTATGTAGTTCTAGATGTTATATTTTAAGAAGACTGACAATATGGAAAACAGAAAGGTAACCCAAAACATGATAACATCTGTGAAATATGTATATAAAGAGCTTATTTGAGAAATAGGAGTAGTTGATCAATTAGTAAAAAAAAAAAATATTGTCATTGATAACTACCTTAGACCACTGAGCTATGTTACATAATAGGAATTAGATTGTTTCGGAGATTCTCCAGATAATAAAACTACAATAAATAGGTGGGAATTGTAAAAAGGCAAATTTCAACTAAGTACATGTAAAACAATGTTCAAAATTTAAACAATATAAAATGAAAATAGCAGTCTTGAAAAGCATGAGAAACTTTTAAATTAAAAATTTTAAGAAAAGACTAAATGCTATACTACCTTATTGGGAAGAAGATAAGAATAACTAACAATTTTTAAATTTCATCCAAATCTAAGATTCTATTCCTATTCAGAATTATTTTCTGACTTCCTTATTGCTTTAAAAATTATACCATGAGTTGATATGTCAAACAGTCTACCATCTATAAAGCTTATACTCTTCCTGACCCTTATGATGAGAAAGTTTTTAAAACCTGATACAAGGAATCTGTTAATGTTCTAATTCACTTCAATTTTATTGGCTTCAGTAATAGTAAACAGTTTCTCATCCGAACTAAATTCACAACGCTATATTTAAATTTATAAAACTACATTTTACCCAATGGAACTATAAAAAGTACCTGATATATAGCACTAACTTGACCCCTTTACCAACGCCCACGAACATGAAAGAAAAATCACACTCAAGTTTTACCAAAGAAGAACTCCACCCAATGTGTACCAGAATGGCAGTGACTTACCCATCATTTATTTATTATTTTTAAATTACAGTAAATTATACAATGAAATTCTACTATATACTTCTAGAAGCAAACCTTCAATTCCATGCTCTGGTACTACCAAAATAAATAAACACATACATACAAATATCCATGCATGTCCATTCATGTGTGTGGATAGGTACATAGGTAGACAGATGAGAGAGAAAGAGAGACAGAGACACTAATAAATGAACCAAGGAAAAGTTAATTTATTTTCTCTCATACTATTTTCTAAAAAAAGTAACTATAAAGTAAATTAATAGTTTCAACATCTTTAAAAACATTTAGAAACACAAGTGTATCATGCTTACTTTCTCAAGTAATCCAATTTTATGAATAGTACTAAAAAATCAATTATGTTGATACAGAAAGACTGCGTCACAAACTGAAACTATATAGAACATAGTAAAATTAAAACTCAAAATTGTGTTTCTCAGTTATTATTGTTCTCTGTAGCAATATGAATACCATATAACACATACCTAGAAATGTTAGAAGAAAACAATGAATGAAAGCATTGCAATGTCCTTGTTAAAACCTGAACTAGGGTATCCCTTAACCATGCTCATCCAATCCTGTAGACCCACTCATTCTCCCAGCTAATTTTTCCATTTAGTGTAAATAACTCCAGATTCTCAATGCACAAACATATATAACCACAGAAAACACAGTTTTATTTTCGGGTGTTAATAATAAGTATAAATGCTGTCATTCTGAATGACTAATGACATTTCTATAATGTTAAATTAAAAACAATATACTTGCCTGACCAGGGTAATATCCATATCCTTCTGGATAAGTTCAGTCTGTTTATTATTTAACTGTAATGATAGAGCATTATATTTACTCTGTAATACTTCAATTTCTTTCCTTGCTTCAGTTAAGTTGTCTTCAAAGGCCTAAAATTAGAGTGCTTATATAAATAATCAAACATAATACTAAATATAACATGTTATATTTAATTATTCTACAAAATGACAGAGAAAAACTAATACTATTTTAATTTTTTCACTTAGTTAAAATACTTTTAACACAAACGATAACTTATACCAGTCACAGATTTTTGAAGCAAATAAATGAAGATATGTATAACAAATTTAGTTATTAATATAATAAATTATTGTACAATAAAGTAAATCATGAGATGAACAAAAATGAACTCATTTACTTAAATATTAATCAGAACAAATTATAGATATTTACTTATTTCCCTGTTTTCTCTGTTTGAAGTGCACATACACAGATATATTCCAAGAAGAAATGATAGTACTACAAAGATATCAAAATAGTTTTTCACAGTTTGCCACTCAGATCATGCTCAGTTCTCTTAATCGCAGCGAAATTTATCTAGACTTCTTGAAAGTTGATCTTTTTCTCCTGATCATTCTCTAAATCTTTTTTCATTGTGAAAGAATTTTAAAATTTGCTGTTTTATTTTAAAGAATATATTATAAAATTAATTTTAATTATTTTTGCAAATAACTAAATATATATGACATCTAAATAAAGTATGCCAACATAAACACCATACATTCATTACTGCCAAACATAAAAAGCACTAGAAATTCTCATTTATTTGTAAAAAAGACAATGACAGATATGAAGGTAGACAAATAGATGTAGGAAGAAGATGGAGGAGAGAAGAAAGACGGAGGGAGGAAAGAAAAGCAAGCCTTTTTAAAAACTTTATCTTTGTGTCCAACATATACTGAGGTGGCTAGATGTTCAACTACTGACAGTTAGTTAGGACTAAAAGCATTATTATGCTTAGCAGGGGAAGGAATCCAAACTTAGAAAAATGAAACTGGGGACTACAGTAGGGCTGTCATACTCTTAAAAAGAAACCCAAAACAGCTTGTGACTGTGATAGGGAGACCTAGAAGAAATGTTTTAACACACCACAGATAAGATATGTGTAAAGCTGCTCATCTCAAAATTCAATCTGATTTATGCCAAATATCAGGGAGGGACAAGATGCCTCAGGCTTGAAAAAAGATCTAGCTTCAGACTGAGGTACCTAAAAGTACCAGGAACCTCAAAATAGCTTAAAAGGGATAAAAGAACACTAGGGTGGAAATAGAGGACAGTAAAACATTCCCATCAAGACAAACCCTTCAAAATCTAACCTTCAAAAAGACAGTCAATGAAGTGAACAGTAAGAAATAAACACTATCCTAGCGAAAGGCAAATATGGGAACCAATTTAAAAGAACTACAAATATACAAAATATACTAAAATAGACAAATATTATGAAACAAAAATGAAACTACCAGGCAGCTAAAAAAAAAAAATACTATTTGACATAGGGTAGACACAGAGGAACCAAATCAAAAATTATTGAAATAATGTAGCCAAAGCTGATGGTAGCTTGATAAGTAACAACAGAGGTGGTGAAGAGTCAAATTTAAGATAGATTCTGAAGGTAGAAATGACAAGACCTGTTGATAAGTGTCTGTGGAGTTGCAAGATAAAGACAGGAATTAAAGATATCTTGCAGGGATATGGCCTAGGAGCAATGAGGTGAATGGTAGGTCCATTCATCAGGATAAAGCAGACTAGAAAAAAACCTAGGTTGAAAACAAAAATCCAAAGGTCAGCTTCCAATGATATATTTTTAATCATTAGAAAACACTAGAGCAAATTTTCCAAGAAGTATAAAAACCTAGAACAACTTTTCATGAAAAACCTAAATTACTAGCAAGGAAAACAACAATAAATAATAGAACTTCATTTGAAATACTAAGCAAAGAAAGAAAGAAAACGAAGTATAAAAATGCACCCCTCAGTACAGTAGTCCTAAAGCTAGCCTTCACACAGAATTCCAGCCTGGGTTCCCATTTTTGGAAGGTTAGTGAACCCCAAATCTGGAGCATGCCTTATGGTGGGTCCCCACAAGTAATGCTCCCAAGGTAATAAACAACAATAGAGCTCCTATCTGAAGTCCCCTTGACATTAACATAAACTTACGGTAAAACTTTTCATTGTTTCCTACTATATATTGTTCAGTTTTGTGCCGTGCGACTATATTACACATTCTAAATTTAAAAATTTTAAAGAAAAAAAATTAAAAGAAAAAATTTAAAAGAAGAAAATTTTAAAAGGATAATTTAAAATGTTACAAATATCAACACATTTAATCAAGTATATAAAACTGACTCACAAATACAAGTTATCTGGTCCTGAAGGTTTAAAGGAAAGGTCTATCAACATTTCAATTAAGTGAACAACCTCCATCTTGTGGGAAACATTACAAAGAGTTTAAAAAGGGTCTTCTCAACTCATTTTATGAAAATTGCATGACCTGTTATTCAAGTCAGAAAGGGAAGGACATAAAAAGCAACATTTCAGGGCAATATCACTTAGGCATAAACACAAAAAATCCAAAATAAACCAAACTAGTATTAAAGAAAGATTTGGGTTATTTACTGAGGTTATTTGGTTCCAGGAATATAAAGATGGTTTAATATTAGAAAATCTATTCATATAATTTACCACAGTAATGGATTAAAGGAAAAAAATATGAACATGCCAATAGCGTCAGAAAAACCACCCAAAACAGTCCAACACCTTATGATTTAAAAACAAAAAACTGACAACAAAATAGGAATACAGAAATGTTCTTAATTTGTAATAGGAATGCCAAAAATCTGTGAATATGATAATTAATGCTGAAATGTTCATTAAAAAATCAAGAACAAACCTGTTTTATATTAAAATTGTCCTTGGGATTTTAGGTAATATACTAAGAGAAGGGAAAATACAAAAAGATATTAAATATATAAATATTAAGAGAAAAAGAAAACCATTCTTTTTAGTGGTTAAAAAAAAAACAAACAAAAAGAAAGTATAAACACTTAGGGTTGGAGTTGAACAAGTAAAAAAAAAACAAAGAAAGTAGAAAAAAAATAAAAGAAAGTATAAACAGGGCTAGAGTTGAACAAGATTATAAAAGTCGACTGTGCAAAACTCAGGGAAAAAAAAAAACCACCAAAAAAAAAAAAAAAAAAAAAAAGAAAGTGTAAACACTTAAGGCTAGAGTTGAGCAAGATTATAAAAGTCGACTGCAAAACTCAGATAATTTTCTATATAATTAAACATTTATGATACCACTAAGAAACACAAAATAGGCAGAAATAAATCTTACAACCAATGTACAGTATAATTACATGAAGTCAGAAACCAAAAAAAAATGTGTGTGACTCACTTTATTACAATATTCCCTTTATTGTAGTGGTTTGGAACCAAAATAAATAATGAAATAGAGGAGCAGGACAGCACTATAGAACAGGTGGAACTAACAGAATACAGAATATTCCACTCAACAACAGAATATACATTCATGTTAACTGCACATGGAACATTCTCCATGATAGAACATAAAACAAGGCTCAACAAATGTTAAAATACTAAAATTTTATAAATTATTTTTTCTGATCACAATGTAATAAAACCAGAAATCAATTACAGAAGGAAAACTGGAAAATTTTCATCTATGTGGAAATTAAGCAAAACACTCTTAAACAACCAATAGACCAAAGAAGACATCAAGAAAGAAATAAGAAAATACCTTGACACAAATAAAACTGAGAAAACATACCAAAACTTATACGATGCAGAAAAAGGAGCAATAAGAGGCAAGTTCACAGCTATAAGTGTGTAGTACATTAAAAAGGAAGAAAAATCTCAACAACATAAGTACCTTGGAAACAACTAGACGAATAAACTGAACCAAAAGTCAGCAGAAGAAAGGAAATAAGAAGGATTAGTGATTAAATAGCAAAACAATAGAAAACAATTTTTACACGAGTTACATTTGTAGTTCTCCTTTAAGAGGTCCTTTACATCCTTTGTTAGTTGTATTCCTAGGTATTTTATTCTCTTTGTAGAAATTGTGAAGGGTAGTTCGCTCTTGATTTGGCTATCAGTTTGTTGTTGGTGTATAGGAATGCTTGTGATTTCTGCACATTGATTTTGTATCCTGAGACTTTGCTGAAGTTGCTTACCAGTTTAAGGAGATTTTGGGCTGAGATGATGGGGTCTTCTAAATATACAATCATGTCATCTGCAAACAGAGACAATTTGATTTCCTCCTTTCCTAACTGAACACCCTTTATTTCTTTTCCTTGCCTAATTGCTCTAGCTAGAACTTCCAATATTATACTGAATAGGAGTGGTGAGTGAGGGCATCCTTGTCTAGTGCCAGACTTCAAAGGGAATGCGTCGTTTTTGCCCATTCAGTATGACACTGGCTGTGGGTTTGTCATAAATAGCTTTTATTATTTTGAGATACGTTCCATCCTAGTATCTTTAGAGTTTTTAGCAAAAGGGCTGTTGAATTTTGTCAAAGGCGTTCTCTGAAACCACTGCTCAAGAAAATAAGAGAGGACACAAACAGACAAACAGATGGAAAAACATTTCATGCTCATGGTTAGGAAGAATCAATATTGTGAAAATGGCCATACTGCCCAAAGTAATTTATACATTCAATGCTATCCCCATCAAGCTATCTATGACCATCTTCAGAGAACTGGAAAAAAACCACCTTAAACTTCATATGGAAACAAAAGAGAGCCCACATAGCCAAGACAATCCTAAGCAAAAAGAACAAAGCTGGAGGCACCACATTACCTGACTTCAAACTATACTTCAAGGCTACAGTAATCAAAACAGCATGGTACTGGTACCAAAACAGAAATATACACCAATGGAACAGAACAGAGGCCTTGGAAGAAACGTCACACATCTACAACCATCTGATCTTTGACAAACCTGACAAAAACAAGCAATGGGGAAAGGATCCCCTATTGAATAAATGGTGTTGGGAGAACTGGCTAGCCATGCGCAGAAAACAGAAACTGGACCCCTTCCTGACACCTTACACTAAAATTAATTCCAAATGGATTAAAGATCTAAACATAAGACATAATACCATAAAAACCCTAGAAGAAAACCTAGGCAAAACCATTCAGGACATAGCCATAGGCAAGGACTTCATGACTAAAACACCAAAAGCATTGGCAACAAAAGCCAAAACAGACAGATGGGATCTAATTAAACTCCAGAGCTTCTGTATAGCAAAGGAACAATCATTAGAGTGAACTGGCAACCAACAGAATGGGAAAAAATTTTTGTAACCTACCCATCTGACAAAGGGCTAATATCCAGAATCTACAAAGAACTAAAACAGATTTACAAGAGAAAAGCAAACAACTCCATTCAAAAGTGGGCGACAGATATGAAAAGACACTTTTCAAAAGGAGACATATATGAAGCCAACAAACATATGAAAAAATGCTCATCATCACTGGTCATTAGAGAACTGCAAATCAAAACCATAATGAGACACCATCTCATGCCAGTTAGAATGGCGATCATAATAAAATCTGGAGACAACAGATGCTGGAAAGGATGTGGAGAAAAAGGAACACTTTTACACTGCTGATGGGAGTGTAAATTAGTTCAACCATTGTGGAAGACAGTGCGGCAATTCCTCAAGGATCTAGAAATAGAAATTCCATTTGACCCAGCAATCCCATTACTGGGTATATATCCAAAGGATTAGAAATCGTTCTATTATAAAGACACATGCATATGTATGTTCACTGTGGCACTGTTTACAATAGCAAAGACCTGGAACCAATCAAAATGCCCATCGATAATAGGCTGGACAAGGCAAATGTGGCACATATACACCATAGAATACTATGCAGCCATAAAAAATGATGTGTTTGTGTCCTTTGTAGGGACATGGATGAATCTGGAAACCATCATTCTCAGCAAACTGACACAAGAACAGAAAATCAAACACCACATGTTGTCACTCATAGGCGGGTGTTGAACAATGAGAACACATGGACACAGGGAGGGTAGCATTGCACACTGGGGTCTGTTGGTGGGGACTAGGGGAGGGACAGCCGGGGGTAGAGAGGAGGTTAGGGAGGGATAACATGGGGAGAAATGCCAGATGTAGTTGATAGGTGGGATGGAGGCGGCAAACCACATTGCCATGTATGTACCTATGCAACAATCCTGCATGATCTGCACATGTACCCTAGAACCTAAAGTACAATTTTATATACATGTGTGTGTATATATATATGTGTATATATATATGTGTGTGTATATATATGTATATGTATATATATATGTGTGTATATATGTATATGTGTATATATATACGTGTGTATGTATATGTATATGTGTGTATATATGTATATATATGTGTGTATATATGTGTGTGTGTATATATATGTGTATATATATACACACATATATATAAAATTAAAAGCTGAACTTAGCTACCAAAAAAAAAGAGTTAGATTTGGAAGAGATCTTTACAAATTGATAAACCTTTGGATAAATTTTAAAAAGAGAAAACTCAACTATAAAATAGAATCAAAAATGAAACCACAGATCATCTGAATAGACACAGAAAAGCTTTTGATAAAATCCAACATCCTTTCGTGATAAAAACTCTAAATAAACTAGGTATTGAAAGAACACACCCCAAAATAGTAAGAACCATCTATGACAAACCCACAACCAACATCATACTGAACAGCCAAAAGCTAGAAGCATTCCCCTTAAGAACTGGAACAAGACAAGGATACCCACTCTTTTTTTTTTTTTTTAACTTTAAGTTCTCAGATATATGTACAGAATGTGCAGGTTTGCTGCATAGGTATACATGTGCCAGGGTGGTTTGCTGCACCCATCAACCCGTCATCTAGGTTTTAAGCCCCACATACAGTAGGTATTTGTCATAATGCTCTCCCTCCCCTTGTCCCTCACCTGCTGACAGGTCCCAGTGTGTGATGCTCCCCTTCCTGTGTCCATGAGTTCTCATTGTTCAACTCTCACTTATGAGTGAGAACATGCAGTGCTTGGTTTTCTGTTTCTGTGTTAGTTTGCTGGGTATGATGGCTTCCAGCTTCATCCATGTCCCTGCAAAGAACATGAACTCGTTCTTTTTTACGGCTGCATAGTATTCCATGGTGTATATGTGCCACATTTTCTTTGTCCAGTCTATCATCGTGGGGCATTTGGGTTGGTTCCAAGTTTTTGCTATTGTAAATAGTGCTCCAGTAAACATATACGTGCATGTGTCTTTATAACAGAATGATTTATAATCCTTTGGGTATATATCCAGTAATGGGATTGCTGGGTCAAATGGTGTTTCTGGTTCTAGATCCTTGAGGAATCGTCACACAAACTTCCACAATGGTTGAACTAATTTATACTCCCACCCTCAGTGTAAAAGCATTCCTATTTCTCCACAGCCTAGCCAGCATCTGTTGTTTCCTGATATTTTAATAACTGCCATTCTAATTGGTGTGAGATGGTATCTCATTGTGGTTTTGATATGCATTTCTCTAATGACTAGTGATGATAAGCATTTTTTCATATGTTCGTTGGCATCATAAATGTCCTCTTTTCAGAGGTGTCTCTTCATGTCCTTTGCCCTTTTTGATGGGGTTGTTTTTTCTTGTAAATCTGTTTAAGTTCCTTGTAGATTCTGAATATCAGACCTTTGTCAGATGGGTAGATTGCAAAAATTTTCTTCCATTCTGTGAGTTGCCTGTTCACTCTGATGACAGTTTCTTTTGCTGTGCAGAACCTCTTTAGTTTAATTAGAAGGCATGCCCACTCTTACCACTCCTATTCAACATAGTACTGGAAGTCCTAGCCAGAGCAATAAGTCAACAGAAAAAAATAAAAGGCATCCAAATAGAAAAAGAAGTCATGTTACTAATTAGACCTTTCCTCTAATAATTTAAACAAGACAAGAATGCCTAGTTTCACCACTTCTATTCAATGTAGTACTGGAAGTCTCAGTCACACCAATCAGGCAAGAGAAAAAAATATTCAAAAGACATCATATTAGAAAAGAGAAAGTCAAACTTTGCCTCTTTGCAAAGAATATGATCTTATGTCTTTTTTAATGACTCTACCAAAACAACTCTCAGAATTGGTAGATAAATTCAGTAAGGTTGCAGGATACAAAATCAATGTACAAAATAAGTAGTATTTCCATATATCAGTAATGAAATAGCTGAAGAAGAAATCAAGAAAGCTTACAAAAGCTACAAAAAAATTAAATATCTAGAATTAAATTTAATCAAGGAGGGTTAAGACCTCTACAAAACAAATGAAAACACTGATGAAAGAAATTGAAGTGAACACAAACAAGAGGAAAGACATATCACGCTAATGGGTCAGATGAATTAATATTGTCAAAATGACCAAACTGCCCAAAGCAATCCAGATTCAATGCAGTCTCTATTACTACCAATATCATTTTTCACAGAAAAAGAAAAAACAATTCTAAAATTGGCATGGAACCAAAAAAGAGCCTGAATACCCAAAGCAATTCTGAGGAAAAGAACCAAGCTGGATGCACCAGCCCACCTGATTTCAAAACACATTACAAGGATATATTACCCAAAACAGCATGGTATTGGATTAATATAGACACACAGACCAATGAAATAACATATAGAACCCAGAAGTACATCCACAAATTGACAGCTGACTGATCTTCAACAAAGCTACTAAGAATATATGTTGAGAATAGGACAGAATAGCACATCTTCAATAAATGGTGCCAGAAAAATGAGATAACCACGTGTAGAAGAATTAAGCTGGACACACCTCTCAACATGTAAAAAATAAGATGGATTAAAGACTTAATCGTAATACATGGAATTATAAAAATAATAGGAGAAACCTCTCAAAGACATTGGTCTAGGCAAAGATATTATGCCTAAGAACTCAAAAGCACAGGCAACAAAAATAAAAACAGACAAATGGAATTATATTTAATAAAAACTCTGCACAGCAAAAGAAAAAATAGGTTGAAGATACAACATTTTGAATGAGTCAAAATATTTGCAGATTACTCAGTCAACAGGGGACTAGTAACTAGAATCTACAAGAAACTCTCAGAGAACTCAACAGTAAAAAAGAAAAAAAAATCACATTTTAACAAATGCAAAAAAATTTCTCAAAAGAAGATATACACATGGCCAACAGGTATATTAAAAATGCTCAGCATCATTAATCATCAGGAAAATGCAAATCAAAATCATAATGAGATGTCATGTCATCCTAGTTAGAATGGCTATTATTAAAGGAACAGAAAATAACAGATGCTAGTGAGGATGCAACAGGGTATATAAGAGAACTCTCATACACTATTGGTGAAAATGTAAATTAGTCTAACAACTAAGAAAAACAGTATGGAGATTTCTCAAAAAAACAAACAGAACTACCCTACAATCCAGCAATCCCAATATTGGGTATCAATCCAAAGGAAAACAAATCAGTATATCAAAGAGATAGGTAGCTGCACTTGAACATTTATTGTACCACTATTCTTAATAGTAAACATACAGCATCAACCTAAGTATCCACAAACAAACCAATGCATTAAGAAACTGTGGTGGTAACTTCCACCAAGATGGCCAAATTGAAATAGCTTCGGTGCACAGCTCCCAGTGAGAGACATGCAGAAAGTGAGTAATCTCCACATCTCCAAATGAGGTACAAGATTCATTTTAATCAGACTGGTTGGACAGTGGGCATAGCGAAAAGAGGGCTAACCAAGGCAGGGTAGGGCGCTGCTCCACCCAGAAAAGGCATCTGACTAGAGGATCGGGGGCTTCCCCCACCCACCGGCACACTGGTCCAGATACTGTACTTCTCCCAAAGCCTCTGGAACCCACAGACCAGGAGATCTTCACCGGGCTGAAAAGCACCCAAGTTACCTGCGTAGGACTGAATAGCAGCCCTGGTCGGTGCCAGGGATAGTCAGAACAGATATAGGCAGAGGCGTTGGCTGGCCAGGGGAGCACGTACGACAGAGCTACTGGCTCCCCAGAGAGAGGGGGTGCTAAAAGCAGGGAGACAGGCCATAGGCTAGGCAGGGCCCTCCCCCAGTAAAGCCCAGCAGGCTGAAGGCCTCTCACTTGAGGGTTTTGCAGCCAGTACATCAATTCGAGCTCCACCCAGAAGGATCAAGCTTGGTGGGGGGAAAGGCATCCACCAATACAGAGGCAGATCTAATCTCCCAGTGTAAGCAAAAGAAACAGGAAGCCTAAACAGCAGCCAGACTGCATCTGTGTCAGCCCAGGAGTGCCTCTACAGGCAGACAAGGGACAGACTACATCATCAAGCAGCTCCCTGAGATCAAAGCTAGATAAATCCACAGAGATGGGAATAAACCAGCGCAAAAAGGATGAAACCATCAAAGACCAGAATGCCTCTCCTCCTCCAAGGGATCACAACTCCTCACCAGCAAGGGAACAAAACAGAATGGAGAATGAGTTTGAAGAATTCACAGAAGGAGGCTTCAGAAGGTGAGTAGTAACAAACTTCTCTGAGCTAAAGAAACATGCTTTAACCCAATGCAAAGAAACTGAAAACACAGAAAAAACGTTAGACAAAATGCTAACTAGAATAACCACACTAGAGAAGACCATAAACGACCTGATGGAGCTGAAAAACACAGCACAAGAACTTTTTGAAGCCTACACAAGGTTCAATAGCCAAACTGATCAAGCAGAAGAAAGGATATCAGAGACTGAAGATCAACTCAATGAAATAAAACGAGAAGGCAAGACTAGAGAAAAAAGAGTAAAAAGAAATGAACAAAGCCATCAAGACATATGGGATTATGTGAAATGGCCTAATCTATGCTTGATCAGTGTATCTGAATGTGATGGGGAGAATGAATCCAAGCTGGAAAACACTCTCCAGGATATTATCCAGGAGAATGTCCCAACCTAACAAAGCAGGCCAACATTCAAATCCAGGAAATCAGAGAACACCACAAAGATATTCCTGAAGAAGAGCAAACCCAAGGCACATAATTGTCAGATTCGCCGGGGTTGAAGTGAAGGAAAAAATGCTAAGGGCAGCCAGAAAGAAAGGCCAGGTCACCCACAAAGGGAAGCCCATCAGACTCACAGCAGATCTCTCAGCATAAACCCTAGAAGCCAGAGAGAGTGAGGGCCAATATCCAACATCCTTAAAGAAAAGAACATTCAACCCAGAATCTCATGTCCAGCCAAACTAAGCTTCATAAGAGAAGGAAAAATAAAATGCTTTACGGACAAGCAAGTACTGAGAGACTTCATCACTGCCAGACCTGCCTAACAAGAGCTGCTAAAGGAAGCAATAAACATGAAAAGGAACAACCAGTACCAGCCAGTACGAAAACGTACCAAATGGTAAAGACTAACAAGGCAATGAAGAAGCCGTGTCAACTAACGGGCAAAAAAACAGCTAGTAACAAAATGAGAGGATCAAATTCATACATAATAATATTAACATTAAATGTAAATGGGCTAAATACCCCAATCAAAAGACACAGACTGGCAAACTGGATAAAAAGTCAAGACCCATCAGTGTGCTGTAGTCAGGAGACCACCTCACAAGCAAAGAAACACATACACTCAAAATAAAGGGATGGAGGAAGATTTACCAAGCAAATGGAGAGCAAAAAAAAGCAGAGGTTGCAATCCTAGTCTCTGATAAAACAGACTTCAAACCAACAAAGATCAAAAGAGACAAAGAAGGGCATTATATAATGGGAAAAGAATCAATCCAACAAGAAAAGCTAACTATCCTAAATACATATGCACCCAATACAAGAGCACCCAGACACATAAAGCAAGTTCTTAACGACCTACAAAGAGACTGAGACTCCCACACAATAATAGTGGGAGACTTTAACACTCCACTGTCAATATTAGATCAACAAGACAAAAAAATCAACAAGGACATCTAGGGCTTGAATGCAGACTTGGACCAAGCAGACCTCACAGATAAACATCTACAGAACTCTCCACCCCAAATCCACAGAATATACATTCTTCTCAGCACCACATTGCACTTACCCTAAAATTGACCACATAATTGGAAGTAAATCACTCCTCACCAAATGTAAAAGAATAAGGACCTAGAAATAGAAATTCCATTTAACCCAGCAATCCCATTACTGGGTATATATCCAAAGGATTATAAATCGTTCTATTATAGAAACACATGCACAGGTATATTCATTGCGGCACTGTTTACAATAGCAAAGACCTGG